>JAAKBH010000958.1:0-71820 GCA_019776075.1 Amaranthus palmeri
TTGGATAAGATATTTTGTTGTTCAACTGATAATGCACCCGCAAATATAAAATGCATCGAACTTCTATATAATGAACCCGCTTTTACTAGTATCCTAGGAGGTAGTTTATTACATATACGTTGTTGTGATCATATTGTAAATTTATCTTCTCGAGCAGGTATTAAAAGTTTAAGTGATTTATTAGGTCCCATTAGAGATATAGTTAAATGGCTTAGATTAGGAAAAGTTAAACGAAGATATAAACAATTATGTGCCCAATATGAACTTAAAAAAGTATATTGGGCTTTAGACACTCCTACACGTTGGGGTTCGACCCACGATTTATTAAAGAAGGCGATTGATTATCGCCCCGTTATAACACAACTGTATAGTGAGTTTACGGATAGCCGTATTAGTGATGAAACTTGGAACTTAGCTATAGGTGTACAAAAATTACTAGAAGCGTATGTCCATGCAACTAAGATCTTTTCATATGTATACGAACCAAACGTTCACTTAGTAATAAGTGAATGTGTTACTATTTTTTATCATCTGCTTTCATATTCTCATGAAGATACTAACGTTGTTTTGAAGCCGATTCTTGAAGATATGATGGATAAGTGGAAGACTTATTTTACTGATTTTCCTTATATTTATGGCATAGCGACACTTTTAGATCCGTGTTTTAAGACGGAAGCCCTAACTAAAATAATAGGATTTTATTACCAAGCACTAAATCGCCCGCCTACTGATGTACATAATTATGTAGGCAATTGTAAAAAACTTTTAGCAGACCTTTATGACCATTATTTTACTATATATAACCTGAGTCGCGATACGTCTAGGCGTGCTAGCGTCTCGGCACGTCCCGATTATTATAATCCCGTAATCGCTAACATAATGAGTCGTGATGATACTTTTCTAGGATCATCTTCTTCCTCCTCCTCCTCCGTTGCATATTTAGAATTAGATAACTACCTAAAACGTCATTTTGAAATCAACCAAAGTAGTTATAATATTTTAGAATGGTGGAGAGAAAAATCGATAAAATACCCTATATTATCGCGAATTGCAAAGGATATCCTTGTATTTCCTGCTTATACTGTTGCGTCGGAGTCGGCTTTTAGTGCAGGTAAACGCGTTTTGGACGAAAAGAGATCTCGTCTTGCACCACATAGTATTCAAATATGTGTTTGCAAAAAAGATTGGGATCAAGCGGAGGTTCGAATGCAAGGATTAAGGAACGATGATGATCAAGACGAAGATGATCCATGGATGATGATGGATACGTCTGCATCATCGTCGGGAGGAGAGTCAGCGGAAGCATCCAACCAACCATATGATGACGATGACGAGTAGGATTACGACTACGGAATATCGAACCACGGCATTCAACAACTACTAATAAAAGGTATTGACAAAGAACTACGTGGACTTTGATTCCTTCGGGATAAGTAGGCAGCTTAGTATTCCTTCGGGATACTAGGTACAAGTCCATTCTCTCCCCTTTTTTATTTATGATCTTTATCGTTGATTCGTTTCTTATTAATTTATTTTTTTCGTTCTTTTTAGTAAATATTTTAATAACGATGACAACCAATGCATTTCGCTAATAATCAAGTACTCGACGAATGTACGTCTGTATTATTATAGTATTTTTTATTAAAATAAAGGAAAAATAAGAATGGAACCGATGGTCCGACCCACCCGACCCGAGAATTGGGACCGCCGGAACCGTCTCATAAATCGCCAAGGAACCGGGTTGGAACCGGAACCGGAACCGAAAACGTCTGCGTCAGGTTCCAAATGGAATCGGAACCGGGTGGAACCGGAACGGAACCGGCCCAACTCGGACTGTGGCCATCACTAGCTTTACTACATGTCGGAATTTTGCAGAGATATTGCCGAAATTCCCACTTAACTTTTTTAAAAGTTAATATTTACTGTTTATATCAATGCTTTATCTTTTCTTTTTATGTAACACCCGAATTTCCTGTCGTTTTTCACGATTTTGATTTTATTTAAGGGGTTTGAAATTCAGGGGTGTTACAATGATGGTTAGCGTTAAAGTGTGGGGTGTTAGGTGATAGAGGTTGGATGGATATGTTAGTTAGAGGTTGGATGGGAATAGCTATGGTAGAGGGGGATTTGCCATTTAAGCAAGTTAGGGCTTTACACTACAACAAGGTAAAAGCACGCGTGAATTGCATAATATGGATCTAAAATTAGAAGACTTAACACTACAACGGAGTTGTAAACATGCTCTAAAACGAGCACATCAGTCTACTGTTATCACTAGTTTAAGTCGCTTCTTAAAATAACTACTTGTTACACCCACATCTACAAACATTATATCCATAATTATTTCATTATAGAGTAATAACCTCTAAAGACCCTATATGATATTACTAAAAATACTTCCTGCAATATTTCAATTAGGACTAAGCTTTTTATATTCCTATTGTTACTAAGTGCAAAAACACAATCATTCTACATGTAATTTATACTTGACCAAATATTTATTCCACCTATCTAAATTCATCCTATAATCTATAAATCATGCTTCTCTTCAATTATCATACATTAATTTATTTTTGTATCTCGATTAGACTTAAGTGTCTGAGGGGTTTTCTGGAAACCATTCTTAGGAAAGGCTAAAGTTGTATAAGTATTACAGGATATGAGGTCTCATCAACTTATCGGTCATAGCACTTTCAACATACTGACAGATGTCCCTGATTACACTTTGTTTTCGAGTTGTAAGATATTTTGCACTTCTTAGTTTCATTATGCTTCGAGATAAAAAATAGTAAGTGAGTTAATAAGAAACAAAAAATGCATGATTACTTATACTAATAGGTCTTTTCTTTCACGATTTCATGCTTCACAAGTGCCAAATTCAAAATGGGACGTCAAGTTGAAAAGACGTTCAAGTTATCTTTGGAACTTAGTTGTACTTCTTGGAGTACGTTGCAAGAGACAATTAAAAACTTTTATCGGGATGCGTTTAAAGTATATAATTACTAAATTTATCGAATAATATTTCATTAATTTGTAATTGAATGCATACTATTCGTCATTGTTTATTTATTATTGGTAGAAATGTTACAAATCACATCTTGGGATTAACAAAGGTGTAAACGGAGCTTGGTATGCTCGATGCTCTTTACGCACATTATAGGAACACAATAATAAACAAGATCTATAAAAGAACTTTGTACGCTACAAAGCTTGATATGCCTGTTGTTCTACAATCAACTCAATGGATGAAGGTGCATATTGCGAGAATGCAAATACAATCGTTCGAGTCAGCTTTGCAAACTCCGGATATTGCATATTTCTTCGTCATGCAAGTATCGTTGCATACCTTCTTGTTCGGGCAACCACCTTCACCCTCAGGTAGAATATGGGATAATGTCTTCCTCATGTTGACTTATATAGTTAACCAAATAAATACAGTCATTAAATACCATAATATAAATTCGATGAACAAAAATTTTTTTAATGTATTTGTAAGAACTTGATAAACATCACATTGATCATCTTGCGTTCAAATTTAATGTTGCGGCACTACAACAAATTTAACTTTTTGCGACATTTGATTTAGTGGCATTATAAAAATGCCTCTGATTTATATTTTAATGTAATAATTATTGCTTTTTATTTTAAGTTGAACCTAAAGTAATTTAGCGACACTTTATTTGGTCTTTAGTGGCATATGTAATTGTTATTATAGTTTATAGTGGCATTTGTGAGAAATGTCACTAAATCATGTGTCACAAAAAAAATTTAGTGTGATTATTTATTATATTACTAAAGAGTATAATAAGTGTCACTAAATCCTCCATATATATCTTATTAGCAATTTGGACATTTAAATTAAATGTCGCTAAAAAATTGGGTCTGCTTCTATACTCAGTCCAATTTTGTCCACAATTTATCATCTCCATTGACCCTCACACCTCTTCCACCAAATCGATTACAACTAAAGCAACTATAACAAGAACGAAGTACAACACAAAATTGTTTTCTAATTCTATAGAGCAGTACAACTAAACTTTTTATGTCCTGAATTTCTGTTAAATTTGGCGGTGGTTTTGAGAAGGGGAAAGAATTTGGGGGAGGTTCTAATAATTCTACAGAGCAATACTATAGAGCGTACCATCAAAATTCATTACCTTACTTCTTCTCCTAAGGATTCTCCAATGGCTTCTAGGTTCTAAAATTAATTTAGGGTTTTAAAATATTATGTATTATTTGATGTTTTCTTCCTGAATCTTCTCAATCGAGTGAGAATATATAACAATGTGTAATGGTTACATACTGCTCGGTACCTTTTGAAATCCCCTTCAGTCATAATAGATGTTGAAGGTTCTCGATTTAGTTGGAAATTTTGATTGCAAATTGAGTGATAATCAAACCATTTGGAATATTATAGCATAGAAGAAGATTTGTGACCATGGAGGAGGAGTAGAGGATGAGTTAGAGTAAGAGATGAGTTAAGGGATGAAGAAGAAGAAGGAGGAGAAAGAATAATTAGGGAAAAATAATTAAATGAAAAAAGAAAAAAACTAAAATATAAAAAAAAGTCAAAGGTAAAAATGATGGTCAACTGGTCAATCTATACAGAAACGTCAGCTGACCTAAATACTGGTCAAAATTGAAACATGGTGGCTGTAATTCGCAAAAAAAAAAAACACATCAAGCGTGTAATTCGCAAAACCAGTAATTATCAAGGTTGTAATTCACATTTAATTCTAAAATATATTAATAAATAAATAAGCTTTTTCCTTTATTTTTTTGTGGTTAATTTTTAAACCCGAGAAGCATTGAACTATAGGCAGAGGGGGTAAGCTGCTCTGTTTTATCGTTTGCTCGTGCACTAATAATGCACAAATCTGGTCTATTATTGATCTCTCGTCCTACTCAGGTGATAGGGGTTGTTGGTTGCTCTACCTTGCTGCTACTATTGCTTGTACAGATGGTTGTGTCGCATGTTGTGTGAATGTTTTGATTAGCTGAGAGGTTTGATGCATGGGATTAGTAATATTAGTAAGGGGTTTTGTGTTACTATCATTAGTATTATGATTTATGGTGATTAGGTGCAACAATAGTACTATATGTGAAAAGTGATTGGACCTTTGATTCGGGCAAATGCGACTAATTTTTACCGCAGCGTTTTAACTTCGCAAGCTTATTTTGTAGGTTATTTTTAGGTCTTTTATCCTCTTTCCCTTTGGGCTATAAATACCCATTGTATTTGAATGTAACCCTTATGCCTACTTTGAGAGAAACTCTCTCATCTTAGAAAATCAATTTTATGCTTTTCTTTACTTTCTATTTGCCTTGGATTAGATTTATTGCTTTCCATTTCATTTAAGCTTTGTATCTTTACATTCTATCATCAGCTTTATGTAAGTTTACTTTCTTTTATTGCTTTCTTTCTTTGCTTATCTTTATTTTGATGTCATTTTAATGCTTTGCTCCTGTTGGCTTTGATTTTTACTTATTCTTTTACCTTTCAATCTTGTTCTTGCTCTTCTTATTGCTTAGTAGAGTAGTTAATATTTAGATTTCTTGTTGTGCTCTTGTGCATTGTTGGTTTTCTTCTTGCCCTAATGTTTTCATTCATGCTTTCTTCCATTTTCTCAGTTGTAGTTAGTCTCATCATAAGTGAGTAGTTCTTTTAGGGGTTTTGGTTAGGTGAAAGCCTAGGTTTGGTTAATGTAATTCTAGGGTTGAGGTTTGTTGTGGATTTTAAAATCTTGCCTTGCCACTCTTGATGAGACATAGGGCAATCAGGGTACGTTCGTATGGCTATATGTCACCAACTTCCCCTTGCTATCTACAGTTTCTCGATCGATCTACGTTCGATCTCCTTTGACATAGCTTTCCATGAGAACATAGAACTGATCTAGGGTGGATCCTCACTACGGATAAGCATGGGTCGGATCTGGGTAGGGTCCAATAAGACCCAGATCCAGACCCTAAATTTTTCATTGGACCCAAATCCGGACTTGGATTCGTAGGGTCTAAAAATTTTGGACCCAGACCCAGACCCTTACGGTCTAGCGGGTCTAGGGTCTGAATTTAGGTCCTGAATAATTTTTTTTCTAAATTTTTTTTAAAAAGTATACTATGAAGTACAATTTTCGACCATTTGCATAAAATTATTTAAACATTTTCGACTAACAAAAATCTTCTAATACTTTATACTAATTGAGCGAAAATATGAAAATTTTCAACATTCAAGTTCTTATAACGAAATCTAAATAAAACCGTGCCAAATTCAAAATTTCAAATCACCGACCAACCTGCGACTATTTTTATCGTCGGCAAGTGGTCGGTGTTCAAAAGTATTCTGTATCACTTATTGCTGTGAGACTACTTTTGACTAATTTGACGTGTATTACCGACTACTTAGCGATCAATAAACCAGTCGCAAGTTGGTCGGTAACTTTATAAAAAAAGAAATTAAATGAGCTTTTTTCGGACCATTTTTTGGGTATAAATTATAAGTATACAGTTGAAATAGTGATTTTTCTTAATTATTCCCTCGAATTTACTATAAAAAAGTGAAAACGTTTAATATATATTTCTCAAATCTGATGAAATTCAGCATCGTATTTCTTAATTATTCCTTTTCAGCAGTAAACATAAGTAAAATAATTCGATTCTGATAAGTAAAATTCAGCATCGTTTTTAACACATTTTTATAGTAAGCATATAGGAGAAAAAGTAAGAAAACCCACTATTTCGGTTATGTACATATAATTATTACTACAAATGGCACCGAAAAAGCTCATTAAATTTTTTTTTCACAATTGAAACCGTTAAATCTATATTAATCACCTTGCCCTTCCTTTCACACATTCGTACTTTATTGAAGAAACTCAAGTACTAATGTGATGAAGAGTTTCTTTGTTTGTGTTTCTCTCCTTTCTAGACTAATCTTTTGAGTGAAGCAAGTATTTGATCAAGAAATCGTCTCAATGTGTGGTAGTGCAATCCACAATTGAGACTCAAGAAGATTATCTGGTGAGCGAAGCTCGGACTTCCAACCTTTAACCCAACACAAAATCTCACAAGAGACGGTCTATAGGATAGACCATAAATTTGGGCTAGCCCATTTCCCTTAACTGAATTTTTTTAATATAATATCAATTACATTATGTTATAATCCTAAATGTAAGGTATTATAACCTCGAATATACTATTCTATAACCCCAAATATAAGTTATTATAACCCCAAATAATTTATTATAACCCCAAATATACTATGTTATATTTTGGGCTGGGCTTCATGAATTCCGTCTATAGAATAGACCGTCTCCCATGAGACTTACTGTTAACCCAATTATTGGATTCTCAAAGACTCCATAATTGGATCATCAAGTCTATAGTCTAGCTTCCCTTGTCTATGTGGTTCGACCCCCTTCTTACCGATACACTCATTATAATAGCATTCTGGGTGATTATAAGTATTGTTTGTATAGCTTGGTTCTTAGTGTTTAATGACATGTTAGAAACCTGCTATCATGTACCCGAACCGAATTATATTACTCCCTTTGATTCTATTTAGTTGTCACATTTCCTTATTTGGCAAATTTATATCAATTGTCATATTTCCTTTTCTTTGTCAATCTTTTTCTTACCTAAATATCACATATTCACATAAGTAATGTCCAAAATACCCCCACTTTGAGAACTTACAATACCCCTACTACCTCCTTTACAATTAATAGAATCATTTAAAATATCCCAACTACTCACATTTTTAATGGGCCCTACATCACCCTTAATAACCATGTCCAAGCAAATGCGACATCTATATAGAATTGGAGGGAGTAGTTTTTAAAAAAATTGACCCACCATTTAGGATGTGGGTCAGCGGGCTCTCGAGTCGAATTTTCGAACACCACTTATTGAGGGGATACATATGTGAAGACAATTACTATTTATGTAATGATAAACTTCATAAGCTTGGGAAGTAATAGCAATTTTATTAAGTTTCTTGAAAGGTCCATTGACAACAAACAAAAAGTAAAGGTTAGATTATTGAACCAAATTTTAATGGTGAAATTATTGGTTGGTAACAAAAACTAGATTTGATTATTATAAAGAAGGAAGAAAAGGAGAGATAACTAGATATAGCAGATCATTTCTTTGAAGGGTCTATTGACAACGAACTGAAAGCAAAGTATGAATTATTAAAAATATTTTAAAAGGTTAGATTATTCATAAATAATTGAAAATAAATTGGATTACTTACAAAAATTTTAATTTCCTTTAAAAAACTGTAACTTTACTACTAAATATATTTACTAGACACTTAATAAGCACGTTAAAAATAGTTAAATTAAATGTTTTCAAAACAAATCTTTAATATCATTCCCACACCCATATAGAAGTTGAATGAACTAACCTTGGTCATCAGCAAATAAAGTTTGTTTCTGCGAAGAAACTTGAATTGATGTTACTGCTTGAATTCACCTGAAGGAGTGGTAATGAAGGATCTGAATCGCCTTGTTGTAGATATTGTGCGGTTTCGCCTGTAGCTTTTACCTGCACACAAGTTAGCCTAACCCGGGATGTGATCTCCCGGAAGGGCACTCCGACGCTCAAGTCAGATAACAGAAATAATAATATGATCGACAAATGAAAATTAGAGATTCTGGATTATGAGGGTTGTGATGGATGATGATCTTAGATGAATAGGGAGATCACTGGTTTTGGGTATGAGTGTAGTGCAATGAATTAGTATGAGATTGCTAGGTTAGATGATGAATAAATCAGAAGTTCCCCTTTTTATACTTGAAGAATGAGTATTTTTAGAAAATAGTGGGATAATGGGATAATGGGAGATCATGGGATAATGGTAGCTATTTTTAGAATGTTGGCAGTTATTTACTTGGAGATCAAACAAGGTAGTTTAAGAAATCAGGAAGTCAAAGTCAACACATAATAAAGAGGGTACAAAGGTCATTAATGATAATAAATTAATTAAATAACATAAATAAATATTACCATGACATTTAGCCCCACGCACAAAGGAAAATGTAGAGCCCCGATGACGCGAAATATATTGCTTTGTGCGGAACTGTAGATTAAGAAAAGAGAAGCCCCAAGCGTTCATTCATGCCGCGACATCTGGACTAACCTGCCGCGGCTTTTGTTTAAAACCAATACTTAGGAAAATCTTGACCTAAGACCTCTTACGAACCGCGGTATAATGCCAAAAAAAACAGCCCTGAAGGAATGCAATGACCTGAATTCATATATAGAATTCGTTTTACCAATACCATGACTTCTGTTGATCAACCCTTCCGCGGCTTAGCATCAAGGTTATTCAATATTTCCATACTTAGAAAAAATTTCGTTTTCCTGATCATAAAAGGAGTCCGTATGATCGACTTTACGGCTACCATGTATATGTATATATTTTTCCCTTTTTTCTCTCTCTCTTTTTTTTTTTTTTTATATATATATTGCAATACATGCCGCGGAAAACCATGGATACTATATGCCGCGGATTACAAATGAACTATGACAAAGGCGACAGATGACGCGGATTATACTTATAACATTCATCCTCAGAAACCCAAATAATCCATGCTACCCAAGGAGTCCGACTTTTCGATGTCGCGACATAGGAAATCTTCATATGAGCAATTTTAACTTGGACAATTTCACTTGGAAGAAGTCTTGTTGAGAGTCCGTATTATCTATCCCACGGAATACCAAAATTTTTCCTCTGTGTAATGAAGCCGTGGTATAGGAGAAGGTCGTAGATGTCGTGACTTGCATGATTTTCAAAATACTTAGAAAATATTGTATGTGGGAGCCCCCCTTTGGGAGTCCGACTTATAGACTTCACGACCAGACGAAGTTTTGTATTTCTCTAAGAATGTCGCGACATAAGAAAGATGCCGAACCCATTCTGATGTCGCAGAATATGACAGCGACTTAATTTTCCGCGGCTTGATGAAGAAGGTTAGAATGCTTTTTGACTTAGAAAAATTTTCACCCAGGACACCCCAAATGGGAGTCCGTCTTATCGATATCACGACGCATATGAATTTTGTCCAAGTTCCCTTTAACCTAAATAAATTTGCATAGCTGAACTTTTCCCGAGGATCCGACTTATCCTTTTCACGGACAAAGCTCTACCAATGATGACGCGGTATGATATTATCTTTTTGATCCTCTATATAGCATAACAGTTGATCATAACTTAGCCAAAATTTCAAAATTTAGGTACTAAAGGAGATCCGACTTATCGACCCTACGACAAGGGTATGAATTCCCCTAGGAATCATTCCATCATCAAAATGTCGCGACATTACGGCAGATGTCGCCACATAGATGAGTCGGACTCGAAAGTAGAAACTTCTTTTGGGTACTTAGAATATTTTTACATTTTTCCAATACATCAGAGGATCCGTATTATCGACTTCACGGAAGACATCTTCCATACTTAGAATATTTTTGAAGAAAGACATCAATTATAGAGTCCGTCTTATTGACCCTACGGACACCCCTAAATACTTGGACAAAATTCCCATAAGAGAACCTGAGGAGTCCGTATTATCGATACTACGGTCTGATCCTGCCATTGTCTCCATACTTAGACAAAATTCCCATTTTCTGTCTTCACAAAGGAGTCCGACTTATCGACTACACGACACCTTTAGAAAGAAAGATGTCGCGGCATGCATTAACTGACTTCCAATTAATTGATTATTATGAGAACACAATTCCTGATTAAGGTGGTTGAGCAATAAATGTTCCCATAAATAGCAAGACTTAGGAAAATTTCTCTCACCAAACTTCATTTGCATTTTCTTAATTTATTTCTTAGTGAGAGAAAGTAGAGAGAGAAACTCTAAGAATTCTTCAAACTTCTCCAAATTTCTGAGAAAATTCATCAAAGATCTTCAAACTTCTTGTCAGATCTTCAAAGTTCTGACATAAATCTTCAAA
This sequence comes from Amaranthus palmeri, assembly GCA_019776075.1. Taxonomy (NCBI): domain Eukaryota; kingdom Viridiplantae; phylum Streptophyta; class Magnoliopsida; order Caryophyllales; family Amaranthaceae; genus Amaranthus; species Amaranthus palmeri. Next base: position 10,963 of record JAAKBH010000958.1, read on the forward strand.
CTTCTGACAAAAATCTTCAAGATCTTCAAAGGTATTCAAACTTGATCTTGAAATTACTTGAATGTCTTCAAACTGTTCATGTGTTGTTCATCATAACTTGTATTTGTTCATAAGGACTTGAATATATATATATGAACTTAACTTTAATCTTTGACAAATATCAATTGCTAATTTATTTTGATTATGGATGACAATAAATCCGCGACTAACAATGACATTAACACTTTGGACCAAAGATTTCCCCCTTTAGCCCCATGTGACCAAGTAATAACCGCTGAAATTCCCCAAAGTGACTCAGATGAAAGTAGTGAAATAAAGATTACCCCTCACTTTGAATCAATAAAGACTGGGGAGTCATCTGTTTCCCCTATATATGTCGCGGACAAACCACAAGTCGCGCCATGGGAAGTGAGCGTAGCTTTTTTGCCCAACTACTTACCAAGAATAAATCCTGATTTAGAGGGGTTATTGCTTGTAGATACCGGAGTAATGGAGGGATCAAGCGAATCTACTAGCAGGGAAAGCGCGGTGCGTCCTCCACCACTATTCTACATCCCAAATGGGGGCCCCTTGAATTACTTTGTTGACGTGACGACAAAGGGAGACTTGGAGAAGCGCAGGGAAGACATAATGCACAAGTTTGGGATCCCTGACGATTATAATTTATTGGTGCCGGGGAACTATGACACTGCTAGGTTTCCCCCACCCCACTGTATAGCGGTTTATTTACCAGCCTTTGAGTTAGGACTTAGATTTCCCCTACACCCGTTTTGTAGAGAGGTGTTAGAACTGTTAGATGTCTCGGTACCAGAGTTGTACCCTAACGCTTGGGGTTGCATAGTTGCATTTTTAATTCTATGCAAAGTTTTGGGAATTCCCCCTACACTCACAGCCTTCAGACATATATTTAGGGCAAGGTTGTGCAATTCACAACAACATGGCTGTGGGTGGATAAGTTTTACACACCGTCGCGGACTGAAGATAGTCCACGGCTTACCCGATAATCAGAGAAATTATAGAACTAAGTTTGCCTACCTTTACTATTCCAAGGAATGGAATATTAAGACCAAATTTGAGATCAGCCCAAAGATCTCATCTTTCAATAATAGCGTACCGCGGTGTTCTGAATTAGACGCCGTAATCATTGAGTATGCCAAGATGGACGTTAAATTGGACAAGAAGCCATACAATGTACAACTCAATTGGATCCCATCCCCAATTGAATTAGCAAATGAAGATTTGCTATCCGCATTTCAGATCAGCCTGTCAATTGATAGGAGTAAGAGCACTTTTTCTCGAATACGTTTTAAGTATGTATACTTGTTTGCTAATGACTTAGCTATTTTTGTAGGAGTCGCGAAAGAGAATTTGAAGAAGAAATATCCCGATCTGATGAAGAAGTTCTCAATGATGAGGTTTGCTAAAGGCCCTGCTCAAAGGCCAGCAGATAGGCCTTTACCGGATACTCCCAAGGTAACTAAGAAAAAACTTAATCATTTGAAGTTCATCATTTCCATTTTCTTTTTTGACAATGTTGTTTGCTTGCAGGACTCCATGTCCACAACACAGGGACTGGACGAAGTCCCTACAGAAGTAGAAGCGCGGAAGCTTCTGGAGGACAGGAAGAAGTTTCACATTCCTGACGAGAGCAAGAGGGTTTACCCCTCTGCCAAGACTGATAAAGCCGCGGGTAAGGCTGTGGCTGTTGAGAAGGAGGAGAAGAAGAAAAAGAGGAAGAGGGTTTCCTCAGAGGACAGTGCTGCTAAGGAGGTAACCGCGGAGGTCGTCAAGACGGCGGTGCCCCTTATAATAAAATCCACTGAGGGAGAGACATCTGCCCCAAAGAAAAGACATGTCTCGGGCAAAGGCAAAGAAAAAATGGAGGAGACTGACCGAGTTGAAGAGTCGGTTCCAGAGATTTCTTACAACAGAAGGGAGGTGGTGCCGTTTAACCCCACCACTCCTTTTGACGAGCTGAGCCATAAAGCCATGGTGACCAGATTCAATAGAGCCTCGGCTCAACTGGTCAGCCAGGTGGACATAGGCAAGTTGGATGAAGTGCCTCCTTCGGACAGGATCCGACAATTACAATCCTCGGCTGCTGAGGTAAACAAATTGGATTTCATTTAAGTTTATTCTCCTGAGCATCTCTGATATTCTTTCTTCAACAGGTATTTCTACGCCTATCTTATGAGTTAGGCACCTTCCGCCAAACCACGGTTGAGAGGGAAACTTTGGAGTCTCTGACTGCTCGATGTGACGAGCAGAATGAGGAGCTTCAAAAGCTAAGGGAAGAGTTAGGCGAACTTCCAGGCCTAAGGGAAAAGGTTGCGAGAGTTGATGAACTGAAGTCGCGACTCCTTCGTTATGATCAATGGAGGGAAACAGCTCTCAAACAATTGGAGAGTTCCGTTGAAAAGTTAGACAAGGCGACAAGCCTCTCCGCGACTCTGGGTCATGGAGTTAGTGAGCTGGTTGATGCATACAACAAATTTAACAGCCAGACCCAGTTTCTAAAGGAGCAGGTAGAAAAGGACGTCGCGAAATTCTCTGAGTTGCTGACTGCTGCTAAAATTCATAAACTCCGATCAAAGAGACGCGGCAGGATTGTTCGCGAATGGATCTCATCTGATGATCCCGAGGCAGAGACCTTTCTTGATCGCCTAACCCAAGAAATGATGGACTCAAGTGCCCTGATCTGCTTTGAACAATTTAAGTTGGCAACTGAAGAACTTGGGTTAGATTTTGAGGCGATTAAAGAGAGAGCCGTGGCAAAAAGAGAGGATGCCTTGGTCAATCTACATGAGGAGCTGGAGAAGGAATCCGCGGTTCTCACTGATGCTGAATGGGATACTCTTGAGAAGGAGGATTGGTTGAAGAAGGTGACAACTGAGGACGAGGAAAGAGCCTTGAGCCTGGATTTGGATAAACTAACCCTGTCACCTTCCACCATACCTGAGACACCGCGGAATATGGCTGTATCAGATATAGAAAACCTAAGCCTCGACCTCTCCAACTTGTTGATTGATGAAGGGAAGCATCTTCAGGGTCTACGCAAAGGCCTGTCGGAGATTGAAGTGGAGCCGTTCAACGTAGAAGATTTTATTGACTTCACTCCCGACCAGCAAGAGGGCCACCCTACTGAAGCCGTTGCTGAGGCCAACGTAGACGATTTTTTAGAAGGAGTATAGTTTGATTGTAATTTGATTTGAACTATTTTTGTAAGTCCGCATATGTCGCGGCATTTAACAATCTCTGGACAAATGTTGTAAATATTTTGCAGTATATAATTTTGATATATATGTCGCTTGTCTTTATTGTGTTTGTGATTGATTGACTGCTGATTCCGCGACAGCTGCTTATTGCTGGGTTTTGCTAAGCCCCATACTTAGAAAAAATTTCAAAATATAGGTCTCTCCCAACGAGTCCGTCTTATCGATATGACGACTCTCTGGTCATACCCTTTTCTACTAAGAAAATATTTAAGGAGCCTCATTACCTGGTCCGACTCATCGATATGACGGCTTGTTGACGATTTTGGTACTTGGAAAATTGTTTCTAATACTTAGAAAATTTTGAAGTAAGGAACCCCTAAGTTAGGGTCCGACTTATAGATATGACGACGTCACGCATGTCTGATGAAAACACTTAGAATAATTTTGGTAAGGGACCCCTTTTTCCGGGTCCGACTTATCGACTTTGCGGATTAGCCTCAAATGGGTGTTGAATTTAAGGCAATGTGCAAAATAATCTATTTACCATGTACGTCTGGTAAACATGTCGTAACATCAAGTACGTCTGATGTCTCGAAAATTGTAAGATCAATGACTTAGAATAGATATTTGTGATCAATAATCGGAAAATAGATAAATGTTAAGAGAATACAAACTATGTTGAAAATTGAGACATTCGGAATGTCTAGATTATTAGGAACATAAAGAGTATTACAGTGATGTCGCGGATAGTAGTGATTGATGACGACTGGTGAGATAGATAGTATAGCCCCTTGCACATTGGCTTAAATGAAGAACTTTTTCAAGTGATCTCCATTCCACGGCCGTTGGAGCTTTTTCCCCTTCAGGTCTTCTAACTCGAATGTGCCAGGTACCACGGTACGGATTATTTTGAATGGACCATCCCAGTTAGCCCCAAGTTTACCTTTCTCCACGATTTTACCCGTAGCTTTAACCTTACGGAGCACAAAGTCGCCTTCCTTTAATGGCCTCATCTTGACATGGCGATTGAAAAGCCGCGTCATGCGTTGCTTTTGAGCTATAGACCTTAGCAATGCGTTTCCCCTCGTCTCAGGGAGCAAGTCAAGGTTCACCCTTTTTGCCTCAACATTGTCATCATAATTATAGAATGTGATTCGTGTTGAAGGCATTCCCACTTCAACGGGTAATACGGCTTCTGACCCGTATACTAGAGAGAACGGAGTGTGACCGGTTGCTTCTTTAACGGTTGTGCGACAGGCCCATAATACTCCGGGTAACTCCTCATCCCAAGTACCTTTGGCTCCCTCTATCTTCTTTTTGATGCCGTTCAAGATTTCCTTATTCGCGGACTCGACTTGGCCATTAGTCTGAGGTCTGGAAACGGAACTGTTTATCCGTGATAGTGCTTAAAGCCTCGGCTTCAACATATTTTGTGAAATAGTCGATAGCCACAATAACAAACTTTTTCTGTCCTTTGGCAGGAGGGAAGGGTCCGAGGAGGTCCATCCCCCATTTGTCAAAGGGTAGAGCAGCTTGGATACTAGATAGATAGTTGGAAGGCTTCCTATCTATCTTGGAGAAATATTGGCATTTTTCGCACCGTTTGATCACATTCTCCGCATCTTGCCTCAAGGATGGCCAAAAGTAACCGCTTCTTAGAATTTTGTTTATTACCGTTCGTGTTCCTTGATGAATACCGCAGCCTCCTTCATGTATCTCGCGGATTATGTAGTTCCCTTCCTCCGGGGTTACACACTTTAGCAATGGTTGGGTATAAGACTTTTTATACAAGGTGCCTTCGTATACCTCAAACCATTTTGCCTTCTTTTTTATTACCGCAGCCTGGGCAGGATCTTCAGGTATAACGTTATGCTGCAAGTATTGGATGTAAGGATCTTCATTGTTTGAAGCCACGAATTCAAATCGAACAGCTCTTTCCATGCGGGCTCCAGCAGAAGAGATAATAAGGAGTCCCGCTCCACTTGCAATTTTGGTGGAAGAGCCGTCCACGTACAACTTCCATTCCTTATTGGGATCCGGAGCAGTAGGAATGGTAGTTTCAGCGATAAAATCAGCCAAGGCTTGGGCTTTAATGGCTGTTCGCGGCTCATATTCTATTCCAAAGTCGGCCAGTTGATTTGCCCAATCAGTGATACGGCTGGATTGATTTCTTCCTTCTAAAATCTTCTTTAAGGGCTGATTGGATCTGACAATAACTTGATGTGATTGGAAGTAGGGTTTCAGTTTTCGACTTGCCATCACAACAGCATACAAGACCTTTTCTGATTCCGTATAGTTTTTCTCTGAGCCGCGATATGCATGACTTACATAATAGACGGGGAGCTGGACTTTTTCCCTTTTCGGCAATCAGTACCCCCGAGAGAGAATATTCGAAGACGGCGACATATAATACCAAAGTCTCTCCATCAAGGGGCGAAACTAATTTAGGAAGGGAGGCCAAGTATTCCTTGATTTGATTGAAGGAGTCCTCGGCTTCTTCTGTCCACTCGAACCGCGTCTGTTTTAGCGTTTTGAAAAAGTGGGAGCACTTGTCGGCTGATTTAGACATGAATCTGCTCAATGCCGCAATGCATCTGGTCAATCTTTGTACTTCCTTGACCGAGGTTGGAGACTTCATATCCAATATGGCTTTGATTTTGTCGGGGTTAGCCTCGATTCCCCTTTCATCTACCAGGAAACCAAGACATTTGCCTCCTGTGACCCCGAACACACATTTTTCGGGGTTAAGCCTCATCTGATGTTTGCGCAAGGTGAGGAATGTCTCCCTTAAATCCGCGGCATGATCTTTTGCCTGTTTGCTTTTTGTGATCATGTCGTCTACGTACACCTCCAGATTGCGGCCTATCTGGTCTTCGAAGACTTTGTTCACCATTCTTTGATAGGTTGCTCCCGCGTTCTTTAAGCCAAAGGGCATCACCTTGTAACAATATACTCCGGCATTGGTGATGAAGGCCGTATGAGGCTGATCTTCACGTGCCAGAGGGATTTGATGATATCCCGCATTGGCGTCCATGAAGCTTAATAAGGCGTGGCCGGCCGTAGAGTCCACTAAACGATCTATCTTAGGGAGGGGATAGTCGTCTTTTGGACAAGCCTTGTTGTGATCGGTGAAGTCCACGCACATACGCCATTTCCCATTCGGCTTTTTGACGAGGACAACGTTGGATAACCAATCCGAGTATTTGCATTCTCGGATGAATCCAGCTTTGAGTAGTTTAGCCACCTCCTCTTTCGCGGCTTCTATTCTTTCTTTTCCCTGGTGACGCAGCTTCTGCTTCACCGGTTTATATCCCTCTTTGATGTCAAGTTTGTGGCACATGACATCAGTTGGGATACCCGGCATCTCTTCAACCGAATAAGCGAAGATATCGCGGAACTCAGCAATAGTAGCTAAGACGTCGCGTCTCTCGGCTTCGGGAAGATTTTTACCAATTTTAATCTTTTTCCCCTCGAATACGTCGACCTCTTCGTGTTGCTCCGAGGGTCGCGGTTTGGAAGGGGCGTTGGTATCCTCCGTGTAAACGGTCATTACGGAGGAAGGTTCAGGTCTCTCCCTCTTGGAAGGGATGGCCACGATCGGCTCTTGTTTGAGTGTGTTGATGAGGCATTTACGAGCCGTGACTTGGTCTCCTTTTAGAACGCCCACATGACCGTCATCCGTCTCAAACTGAAGAAGCAGCTGATGTGGGAGAATCGCGGCTTTCAGTTTGTTGATGAGAGGGAGCCCCATTATGGCATTGTAGGGGAATTTCAAGTCGACCACCGTGAATCGGATGGGCATGGTCTTGCAGCTATCTTTCTCCCCAACGCGGACTGGGAGGATTATGGTGCCAAGAGGTTGGACTTGGTTTCCACCAAATCCTACCAGCGGCTTATCAAGCGGCTGCAAATGCCTTTCTTCAAATTTCATCTGGCGGAGGCATTCCATTGTAATGAGATCCGCGGTACTGCCCGTGTCTACCAGAACCCTTTTGACCTTCATTTGTCCGATCTTAATCGAAACAACTAAGGGATCGGAATGAGGCTGTTGAAGATGTTGAGATGTCGCGGCGTCGAACTTCATAAGGGGACCTGGTGATGAAATTTTGGGTGGTCCCTTCAGCAAAGTGTGGACGCTATCCTTCGCAGCACGGACAGTTGGATATTCTTCGGAATAACCTCCACATATGAGGTGAATAGTTCCTTGGGTGTTGGAACTTTCCCTCCGTGCTTCTTCCCGCCTAGGAGAACCTCTTCTTGGACGCCAGTTGCGTCTTTCTGTGTCTTTTTTGTAATCCTTGACTACAAACCTTTCCAGCTTCCCTTCGTCCGCCAATTGATATAATATCCGCTTTAATTCGCGGCATTGTGCTAAGGTGTGACCATGTTCTTTGTGGTAGTCACACCATAGGTTGAAATTGCTGCGGCTTGACGGTGTAGTGGTTGGAGCCGGTGCAGGTAGATCATCCCGTATGGCATAGAAGATATCCCGGCGGTTGATATTGAAGAGTGGATCATTGCCGCGGTCCAATAGGTTACGGGATCTGGAGCCTTCTTCCGCGTTATATACCTGCCTGGATCGAGGGGGCCCCATGTTTGATGGCCCAATACGTTCCGCTTGCTGCGGCATGTGATTTCTATCCCTGGGGACGTATTCTTCTCGGCTCCTTTGAGGAGGACGAGGTGGTAGATGGTCCCTTCGCTCAGACCTTCGTTTCTTGGGGTCGTGGGCCTGACATATTTCGGATGCCGTGACATAGCTTTGGCATTGTTTCATTGCCTCGGCATAGGTTTTCACTTGGCTCTCTACCAACTGAAATTTCAACTTCTGGGCTTTCATCCCGTTGATCAAGGCATTCAAAGCTACGGATTCTTCTAACTCGGTGACTTCCAACACCGCTTCATGAAATTTTTTCAAATAGGAGGCTATAGATTCCCCTTCTTGCTGTGTTATGCTGAGCAGATGGAAGTTGGATTTCTCTTGCCTTCGAGATGCCACGAAGTGGCACAAAAATTTGTCTTCAAGTTGGGCGAAGGTACGGATACTTCCGGGAGGAAGAGAGGTGTACCACGTCAGCGCAACTCCTGAAAGGGTAATGGGGAAGAACTTACATAGCAGAGCTGATTCCGCGGTATAGAGTAGCATCAGATTCTTGTAGGCCATGATATGTTCCTCAGGACATTTTGTACCGTCAAAAGTCGCCATGTTTGGAACTTTGATTTTTGCCGGGTTTGGGGTGGCCAATACTTTCGCGGCTAGAGGAGAGTTAATCTGAATAGAAGCTTCCGCGGGAACCTGAGGGGATTCCTCTGGTTGCTTCCCCGCCGGGGTGTGATGGTGACTTGAGCATGTATGAGACATTTTTCTTTCTTCTCGCTTTCTATCGATTAGGCTTTGAACCGTGTTTGACATTCTTTGTCGCTTCTCCTGGAGAAAGGAACGGGCATCACGAGAAGCGGTTTTGGATTTCTCTTCTCGGGAGTCCCGTCGTGAGCGACTGTCGTGGGTTTTTGACATTTCCCTTCTCCTTTTATTCCTTCTACTGGAGCGAGATGCAGCAGTATCCTCACTCCGAGATACTTGAGAGTTAGGTTGTGGTTGCGGATTAACTCGCTCTTGCAAGTTCCTTATTTGATTTGCCATCTCATCCATGGTTTGTTGCGGAACCGGGTTCTGAGCGACAATAGCACGCAACTGTTCAGAGAATGCCGCGGTAAGGTTTTGTCCAAGTAAGTCCATATCACGACGGGTCACGGCCTGGTTGGCCTGACCTGCTGAGGTGTCTGTATCAGTACTTTGCACGGTAGCGGTTTGAGTAGTGTTCTTCTTGGGAGCCATGACCTTTTGATCGAATCCCCACAGACGGCGCCAAACTGTTTCTGCGAAGAAACTTGAATTGATGTTACTGCTTGAATTCACCTGAAGGAGTGGTAATGAAGGATCTGAATCGCCTTGTTGTAGATATTGTGCGGTTTCGCCTGTAGCTTTTACCTGCACACAAGTTAGCCTAACCCGGGATGTGATCTCCCGGAAGGGCACTCCGACGCTCAAGTCAGATAACAGAAATAATAATATGATCGACAAATGAAAATTAGAGATTCTGGATTATGAGGGTTGTGATGGATGATGATCTTAGATGAATAGGGAGATCACTGGTTTTGGGTATGAGTGTAGTGCAATGAATTAGTATGAGATTGCTAGGTTAGATGATGAATAAATCAGAAGTTCCCCTTTTTATACTTGAAGAATGAGTATTTTTAGAAAATAGTGGGATAATGGGATAATGGGAGATCATGGGATAATGGTAGCTATTTTTAGAATGTTGGCAGTTATTTACTTGGAGATCAAACAAGGTAGTTTAAGAAATCAGGAAGTCAAAGTCAACACATAATAAAGAGGGTACAAAGGTCATTAATGATAATAAATTAATTAAATAACATAAATAAATATTACCATGACAAAGTTAGAGTCATTGAGACTCTTTTTGTTGGGGTTAATCCATTGATGCATTCATATTTTCCTGTTATTGTGCGCCTGTAGTTAGGTGGCTCCCAACTACTTTCTGCCAATGGTCCACCAAGACCTCCGTAATCTATAAATACATTTAGATGTAGACTTGATGCGATCAACAAGATCATGACAAGCACAACAACCACCCTGAATGTTAAGTTCATGAGTCCACCCATATTCGATATTGGAACTAATTAACTTTACTATTATGTATTTGTATATTCGAAGGGATGTGTAGGTTTTCTTTAATTCCGCGTTCATACCAAAGGAATAATAAATTAGTTCAACAAGTTAAATATTGTATTAGCTTAATAAAGGTTTAGTAAAGGTCGTGGTTTGCACTTATGCACCACTATTTCTAACACTTTGAAGTATTCATTGATATTAGTAATTTTGTAATAGGTGGATAACCATGAAGTATGACTTTTTCAAATGTCATGTATGTATTAGATATATGCAATGGATTGAATCACTATTGAGGCTCCTGATCCAGCCCTTTATTGTAAGGGTTGTATGTAGAGGAGGGTTGAGAAAAGTTTGACTTAATTTTTAGCTTATTAAAAAATAAGGAAAAGGGTTGGATAGAAAATTTGAAATAGATAAGAACTTAAATAAAAAAAAAACCATGCATTAAGAGTGAAATCAAACGTATTCCAAATATAAGCGCCTAGTAGTCCAGAGCATAGGTTAGGTGCTATCTCAGTTGCTAAGTGTGAACAAAAGTAAGATTATAAAAATGTAAAGGGTCAGATCACACTTAATAACTGCGAATATGTAATACCCCGTACTTTTACAGTAAAATTCTTTATGATATTATATAATTAAGTATATATTTATATAATAATATACAAATGATCGTAGACTAAAGTACATGTCGAATAAAATTATTAAAATATAACAAGTGATAACGTCAAAGGTCATATGTAATAAAAATTACTCCCTCCTATTCAAATTAAGTGTCCACTTTACTTTTTGGTTACTATTTACTAATCACTCTTAATTTGTATTTTTCTCTTAATCTATAAGGTAATATTAAGGGATATTCTACCTGGTAAGCACCAGGTATAACAAAATTCATCAAATAGCTAATCTTATTTGCAATTCTACCAAATAGCACTCAAGTTATGCAAAATGATCTGCCGTAGCGTTATAACCCAAAAAACGTTTGATGACCGTTAAGATGTGAAATTACTTAAATACCCCTGTTTAATTTCTTAAATATAGGCTCTTCTTCCTGGTTTGTGTTCTCCTTTTCTTTGAATCCTCCATTGTCAAAGCTTCAAGGATTATCTTCAAATGTCTTCATGGGCAGGTAAATGATTTAAATGATAATTTTTATACCCATTTTCTATAGAACTGCAATTTGATGAAGTTTTTGATGAATTATTTGGACAGAAATTGCCTGTTGGATGTGGACTGGAGAAAGACAATCAACAAGAATGAGGATCAAGTACTTAGAAGCAGCATTAAGTCAGGACATTCAGTACTTTGATATTCAAGTTAGAACTTCTGACATTGTTTTTGCCATTAACACTGATGCTGCATTAGTCCAAGATGCCATAAGTGAGAAGGTAAACATATATATCCTCTTTTTCTTTTGTTTTTTAACCTTAAATTTTCTGTAAATTTGGATATTTATTTGCTTTTTCTGGGTGAATTTACAGTTGGGTAGTTTCATTCATTACTTGGCAACATTTGTGACTGGTTTTGTGGTGGGATTTACTGCTGTATGGCAATTATCTTTAGTAACTCTTGCTGTTGTGCCTCTTATTGCAATTATTGGTGGAATCCACACTACAACATTAGCTAAACTAACCAGCAAGAGCCAAGGAGCTATGTCACAAGCTGGGAATATTATTGCAATTACTGTATCTATTATTTCAAGATGATTGCCATGGTCTAAACCATTCAATGGTTGAAGTAACTCAAAAATTTCATGACATGAACAAAATTGTGGGGTCTCTTGAAATGTTTATACTACATAATTAGTAAACAATTTCAAACGTAGACAACTTTTACTTGATCACCTTTATGAATTATAGTATGTTAACATGTCAATTCTCTGTGCAATTGAGGGACAACATTTTTTCAAGCTTTTGGAGTATGTTGATGTTGTTCTAGTTGGGAAGGAGAGTAAGAATGAATACCTCAAGCTTTTGGAGTGTGTTGATGTTGAAGACATTTGAAGATAATCCTTGAAGCTTTGACAATGGAGGATTCAAAGGAAAGGAGAACACAAACCAGGAAGAAGAGCCTATATTTAAGAAATTAAACAGGGGTATTTAAGTAATTTCACATCTTAACGGTCATCAAACGTTTTTTGGGTTATAACGCTACGGCAGATCATTTTGCATAACTTGAGTGCTATTTGGTAGAATTGCAAATAAGATTAGCTATTTGGTGAATTTTGTTATACCTGATGCTTACCAGGTAGAATATCCCTAATATTAATATATAGTCATGTGGGATCTTATTTTGTTCGTCTCAATGCAAAGATTATTAATATCAAATTTTTATAATTTTTAATTATACACAATTATAATATTAAAGGTTAAAATATTGCCTCGGTATGTGTGAAAAAGGTAAAGTGGACACTTAATTTGAATAGGAGGGAGTATAACATTGATAATTGTTTACTATAAATGATTTTTATTAAGATAATATAAACACTTTAATAATAACATAAAAAACGAAGTAATAAATAATAAATAAATAATAAAAAAAAAGAGAATGCCATAAAATAAGACAATAAATAATTGAGATGTTGATTCACTAATAGGAAAACAAACGCTATGTACATAAATATGAAAAGGCACTGTAAGCAAACGTAAAGGTTCAATCGTTTCATTATCTTAATCGAAGTTTAGCACTTTTATTTTTCCCTTCTCCTATAAATAGCTTACCTATATGATGAGATTCACATTTACATTCTTATTTTTCAATATAGTAATAGTAGCTATTTTCTTAGTAATATTTAGAGTTTTAGTGGTAACAACGCCGAATCGACGACTTGTGGGATTTTGGGTGGTTAATTTTTTGGCCACGATATTTAAATTTTTTAAAAAAAGAGATATATTTTAAGGTTATTTTCCAAAATAATGTTTCAAGTTCCTCCATTAAAAAACAGGTTTAAGACCATGAGATATATTTCGTATAAACCAAAATACACTCACATAATTATATTTGTTATTTCATTATTTTGAGTGGCATTGGGTCATGCATACTATCATATATATATATATATATATATATATATATATATATATATATATATATATATATATATATATATATATATATATATATATATATATATATATATATATATATATATATATATATATATATATATATATTTCCTCTTGCTGTCGTGGATGTGGAAAGTAGTGCTGTGGATAGTTGGTGTACCTGTTGTCCCCAAAATTAGTGATGGGGCTGTTGGTTGTTCATCGCAACCCCAGAGATGTGCAACTCCCATGGCTTCTCCTATAAAGAGGTCCAGAAAATTGCCCCTAAACTCTTGGGATATTGCAAACATGCTGGTATTACACAAAGGCCTCTCTCTCGACAGTAGCTCAAAAACATTGTCCGATGCAGGTGGCTTAGGTCGGGTCTGCTGGGTTCTGGGGGTGGGGGTTGTTGAGTATTGACAATAGATAGATTATGAGTGGGGCTCCATTTTTGTTGTCTTCGATGGGTTGGGTGATTTTATCTCCGTATCGTTTTGGGCTTCCTTTTTTGTTTCTTTCTTTTTTCGTCTTTTCTTTTGGTGTTCAGAGTCTTCTATTATTGAGCTACCGTCGAGAGAGAGGCCTTTGTGTTAGCTGCAGTTTTTGGGCTGTCGTGTTTTTGGTGATTTTAGCTTGGGGGTTTCTACATTAGGTTAGCTCTCATTGGTGGCTGTGGTGTTTGGTGGTGTTGGAGTGTTTGAGTGGTGATGGACGGATTGTCCTACTTTGAGGCCGTAATGGATGGATGGATGATGGCGGTTTATGGGGGTAGGGAGCTTATTTTGGACTGAATGGATGCTGGGTCATTTGACAATTCATCTTCTTCTATACTAATCTGGTGTTTTTTCAATTCAGCTCAATGTTCTCGTTGGTTTTTTCTTGGTCAAATTTTGGTGTTGATCTTCTGGTGTTCTGCTCAATCCCTGGTGTTTGCTGGTTTGTTTGTTGCTCTGATCTATTTCTCTTGCTATGGTGGTGGTTTTGAAGTTTGTGGTTCACGTTTAAGGTGGAGCTAGGTGTTGGTGACGTTAGGTGTTTGTTATTTTTGGTGTATATGATGTTTTTGTGTTGTTGGCGCTTTTGGGTGGTGGTAGCTTGTATTCTGGAAGTCGGTTTTTTATTGGTGTTGGTTCTCTCAGTGGTGGTGGGCGTACAAAATGTTGGGTTAATTTTGGTGTTTCTTATGACGTGCTTTTGGAAGATGTGTTGGGGTTTCGTCTCTTTTGGTGGACTTCGTTGATTGTTGTAAGCGAGACTTGTTGGTGGCTGCAGGAAGCTGTCCCTAGGTGTTCTTGGTGTTTCGCAGGTCGTAGTGGGTTGTGATTAGGGCGTCTTTTTGTCTTCTTGGAGTTTTATTATAGAATTTCTTGGTGTGTAAGGTGCTCGAACAAACTTTTATTGGTGTTTTGATAACGTTATTGCATAGCCCACTCTTATGCTGTTTAGGGTGGCCTATTTCTCGGTCTCCCCCTTCCAATGTCTTTTTTTCCTATGGGTTTTTTTTATGCCGGCGGGTTGGGGATCCCTAGTTGCAGTATGGTGTTTTCTTTTCTTCCTTTTATAATATTTCCAATTTTTCAAAGTATATATATATATATATATATATATATATATATATATATATATATATATATATATATATATATATATATATATATATATATATATATATATATATGCTCAAAGTAATGCGAGACAAAGTATGATGCTTCTTCTGTAAGATATGCGTTGCAGATCGAGGCGTCAACATGTGCTTTGTTTTTGACATTAAGTTTTAAATGTCGAAGATACCTGTAATTTAAACAAAGGAATAATTATTAAGTCATGTAAAAAGTAACCAGAAAAGTAAATAGTACTTATATTTTAGACATGTAATTAGTAATTACCTCTCATAGGTGGATACATCCACCTATATTGTATCGGACCAGCAATCCTTGCGTCGTAAGCTAGATGAACAGGCAGATGTTCCATGACATCAAAGAATGTTGGAGGAAATATAGCTTAACTTACAGAGCACCACTACAATTTCCTCGTCCAACCTCCACATATCTGCGGCAGAAATCCTCGGAGAAGTGAGACTTCTAAAAAACAGACTAATTTCAGTAAGAGCTTCCCATACTTTTACTGGCAGCAACTCCCGAAATGCAATTGGAATCAGTCGCTGCATGAACACATGACAATCATGACTCTTCATCCAGAATACCTGATGTTTAGCCATGTCGATCTTCTTGGCTAAATTTGAGACATACCCATCAGGAAATGTCAAAGTTTTAAGCCACTCTAGAATGACAGCCATTTGCTCTCTATTTAGTTTGTATGATGCCTTGGGGATGGCAGAACCAACTGGATGCAATTCCGATCGGATCCCGAGCTCGGCTAAATCTTGACGTGCCTTAAGATTATCCTTAATTTTTCCTGGCACAAACATTATTGTGATGAAAATGATATCAAAGAAGTTCTTCTCAATGTGCATCACGTCAACGTTGTGACGGATCATGTTTGTGCTCCAGTAAGGCAAATCCCAAAAAATACTTCTCTTCTTCCATCCAACACAATACTTACTGATTTCTGCGTTGAACTCAGCTGCATCGTCTTTAAATACCTGTAAAAAGCCAAAACGATCCAGCTCCTCTAAAAGCTCATTTCTCATACGTATGTCTGGCCTAACATCCTGATGGCGAGACACCCCCACCATGGCATCCTCCTTACGAGCCACCGTTCAAAGACCAACCGTGATCAAATTCTCAAATTCCGTTTATATTATTTTATTTTCATGTTTTAGTCAAACTTTAAAAGTGGGTCTGTTTTTGCTTTGTTGTGTCATATTAGAAAAACAAACAAAAAAATGTATGTAATTTATTTCGGGTCAAAGTCCAAGTCAAGGTCAAAATCAAGGTCAAAGTCAAAGTCAAAGCCGGAAGCGATTGGTGGAAAAAATCAAGTCAAAGCACGAAAGAATTTCAAGCACCAAAAGGCGCCAATCCAACCGTGTGCATGAAGTTCAAACCTTGAAATCCTAAGTCTTATGTTAGCTAAGTAGTTAATATGGTAGTTATTTTCATAGGATTAGGTAGTTTATTTCAGAATTTATTAGAAGTTAAGAGTAATAGGCGGAGGCTACGCGGAAAGTTACTCTAGCCGGTTATGCACGGTTATGGAGTCGGTTTTCAAGTTAGTTTCTTTTAGTTTTCTCTATAAATAGCTTAGCTTAGTATGTAATTTTGAGACTTTGAAATTTTAAGAAAAAAACCGAGACTTTGTTTCACCATTTCGTTGTGGTTTGTTTCTTGGATTAGAAATATATTAGCAAAAGTTCTTATTGTCTTGATACGATTGGCGCACGTATCTTGGTTCTTAAGAGCGTCTTTCTTGCTACGTGGATTTCATAGTGAGATTTAGCCATTGTTGTTTCCTTTTAATTGCACTCGAAAATTTACAAAAAAAAAACAAAAAAACAGAAGCTTTTCCCTTTTCTTCCATTCGACATTACCATCCTCCATAGCCATTGATTCTTGATTCGAGTTCTTGAAGTTAAGATTGTTAGAACCCCTAAGGACTAGGCGATCTTACAACACATCCTTCTCACCCGCTCCACGGGTGAACATTGTCCAGTTTCTGCGGTAGGGATGCTTACTATGTAAAAAAATCTTCTGTGTGAGTCAAACCTACTCACTTTTCTACTGTGTCTTAAATAAATGGTTTTGGACTCATCCATGCAGTATGGACAAGCATGCATGCCAAATGTACTCCTCCCCGACATCATCGAATAAGCTGGAAAGTCGTTGATTGTCCACATCAAAGCCGCACTAAGCTGAAAGTTTTGCCTCTTGGATACGTCGTATGTCTGGATTCCATCTTCCCACAACAACTTTAGCTCGTGTATCAATGGCTGCAGGTACAGGTCAATCTTATGTTTTGGCTTGTTAGGGCCTGGCACAATCACCGTTAAGAACATGTATTGTTTCTTCATGCACATCAAGGGCGGAAGATTGTATGGAGTAAGTATTACGGGCCAACATGAATATTGTTGTCCCGAGCTGCCGAATGGATTGAAACCATATGTACAAAACCCTAGTCTCACATTTCTTATCTCCCTTGCAAAACCCGGATGCGTCGCGTTGAAAGTTAACCAGCCTCACTGTCCGAGGGGTGGCACATCTCTCCATTCTCTGAACGGTGCTCCGCATGCCACCTCATGTGGCTAGCAGTAGTCGCAGAAGCATACAACCGTTGTAGCGTGGAACCGATGGGAAAATAGTGGAACTGCTTTCTGAGAGCGTTATCAGATACCCATCTTGAAACCCCACACTCATCACAAACATTGTGTCATACTCGCTGTTGAGCCCCAATAAATCATACACCCATTGACACAACAATCAATCTTCTCTACCGGCAATCCAAGAGCCAAAATTTGTTTCTTCGTATCATAAAACTTTGTTGTCATCCGATTATCTTTCGGCAACAATTCAAAAATGAATTAACATAATTCATCATAAAGTCTTTCTAGAATACAAAAGTCTGTCTTCATGCTAGACATCCTTCCTATGACTGACATCTGAGTATGCGTTTCACAGCCAGGGTACAGAGGTAAGTTGGCGGCTCTTAACATTTCAAAGAACTGTCTTGATTGAGGGCTCGGATCTTCATCATTATGTACGGGCGAGTATGGTACATTAGCGACGACATCATCACGATGCCTTAGGTAATGATGATGTGTATCCGGAAAAGCACTCGCTGCTGCATCGTACACCATTTGTGCAAACGGATTTTGAACCGTGTTCTGCTGTGGCTCAACCGGAGCCCACTCACTACAAATTGGTGCATCGTCAGAACATTTGTGCAGGTACCAATCGTAGTAGTTTTCAACAAACCCCTTCTTTAACAAATGATC
The DNA here is from genome assembly GCA_019776075.1 of Amaranthus palmeri. NCBI lineage: Eukaryota > Viridiplantae > Streptophyta > Magnoliopsida > Caryophyllales > Amaranthaceae > Amaranthus > Amaranthus palmeri. The sequence continues at coordinate 28,810 of JAAKBH010000958.1, forward strand.
TCTTACGACATCTGGACCCCACAATCTACGATTATCGCACTTTTTACACGGACATCTAACTTCAGTTGGATTTTTTTTCTTTGCAAATTGTATAAATTCTTCGACCCCTTCTAAATATCTCATTATAATTTCTTTAGAACTTCGTTGGTACATCCAACTTCTTTCAGCTCGTAAGTCCATTGCTCTGTAAAAAACAACAAAATACCACGTTTATAAGAAATTGTGCCTAATTAATAACCGGTCTAAATTATATTGTAAAAAAAATAAATAAAACCGTGCCAAATTAAAAATTTCAAATCACCGACCAACCTGCGACTATTTTTATCGTTCGCAAGTGGTCGGTGTTCAAAAGTAGTTTGTATCACTTATTGCTGTCAGACCACTTTTGACTAATTTGACATGTATTACCGACTACTTAGCGATCAATATACACTACTACAATTCATTACTTGTGCCACTAATTATGCCACGGGAATTTGAAATTCGTGACAAGTTTTGCTCTTGCCACGGGAAAAATAGATTTAAAGAAATTAATAAAATACTTGCTAAAATTTATGCCACGGGTGAACAAAAACCGTGGCAAACAATTACTTGTGCCACGAATTATACCACGGGTAAATATAAAATGTGGCAAACAAGCACTTGTGCCACGAATTATGCCACGGGCATTATTGATGTGCTCGATTTAGAGCACATTTATAGCCTCACTTTGGTGTCTTATCTCGGTGTTTTTATATTGTTTTATGCTCTATACACTCGATTTTACCTTGATCTTGTCTCCATGGTGTTTAGAGATCATTTCAGGTGTTTTCGGGAGATTTCGAGGTGATTCGGGTTGAGTTCGAGGCTTAGATATCAAAGTCGAAGGAAATGCATGCATTCCGAGGTGTTCTCATGTGTTTCGGGTCATCCCCGAAGATATCAAGAAGATCGGAGCTCGTTTCGAGGCGTTTCGGGTTAGTTTGAGGCTTAAACGCCAAAGCCGAGGAAGTGGCACGCGTTTCGAGGCTCCCACAAGTGTTTCGGGTCATCCCCGAAAGTATCGCAAAGATCGGAGATCGTTTCGAGTCATTTCGGGTTAGTTTGAGGTTTAAACGCCAAAGTCGAAGGAGTGGCACGCGTTTCGAGGCTCCCACAAGTGTTTCGGGTCATCCCCGAAAGTATCGCAAAGATCGGAGATCGTTTGAAGGTGGTTTGAAGCTTCATAGTAGCCTTCGGGTCCACATTCGGTCGAAGCTTGAGTTCATTCGGTCGAATAGACCATGCCATGCCCAAGAACAAAGCCAAAACTCTCTGGAAATACCGAATCTAGCCCATTCGGTCGAATGGGGTTAGATTCGGTCGAACTGCCCAGCCATTCGGTCGAAGCCAACCTCAAAGACCCAAGTCAGCTTGCCAGCAGATCAATTCGGGCGAATTTTACTCAGCTTCGGTCGAACCCAGACCAATTCGGGCGAACCTGCTGCTAGCTTCGTGCGAATCTTGCTGCAGCCTGCGAAATGCGTTTCTTCTATTAAGCTTATTTTAGTGGGACCTTTTAGGGCTTTTAACCCCAACTTTTGTAGCCTATAAAAAGGCACTTTTAGGGACATAAACCCTATGCTTTGATAGATAGAATCTCCCTCTTCTATTAAACATCATTTATTGCTTTAATTTCAATTTCCAAACCCTAGAATAGATTTCAATTGCTTTCTTTTACATTCAAGTCTTGTAATTTCATTTCATTTACATTCAAGCATCTTCATTTATGTAAGTTTATCTTTCTATCTTTCTTTATTGCTTTCATTTACTTTGTTTATGGTTCATTCATGTCATTTAATGCTTTTCTCCTTTCATGCTTCATTTAATGCTTTGAATCTTGTTCTATTGCTTTTAAAACTTGTTCTTGCTTTGGTTATTGCTTTCTAGAATAGTGGGTAGTTAGATTCCTTGCTTTGTCTTTCATTATTGTTAGTTTATTTCTTGCCCTAATGCTTACACACATGTTTTCTCTTTCGTTCTTTGTTGTTTTCATTCCAAACATGCTAGAGTAGATTTCTTAAGGGTTTTGGTTTGGTGAAACCCTAGGTTTGGTGAATGTTGTTCATATGCTAGATTAGGGTTGAGGTTGTTTTGGTTTGAATGATTGATATTCGATACATATCTTGTCCTGCCACTCCCTTGTGAGACATAGGGCGATTATGGGTCGTTCGTATTGACTATATGTCATCAACTTCCCCATGTCATCTAGAGTGTCTCTATTGAGCCATGCTCAATCTCCCTTGACTTAGCTTTGTGTGAAGAACATAGCATCGACCTAGGGTGAATCCTCACCGACCCCGTTTGTCTCTTACTGCTATCTTAATCTTGTTTATTTGCTTTCATTAGTTTAGTTCACAAACACCCAATTTCATACACACACCATTCTCTACACCTAGCACTTAATCTTGCTTACCCTTGTTCCTTGTGGTTCGATCCCCAAACTTACCTCTATACACGTTATAGTTGTAACTAGGGTGTTTATAAATGTGTTTGATTAACCAAGGTTCTTAGCGTTAAACGACGCGTTAAAAACCGGTTATCAAAATGGCGCCGTTGCCGGGGAAAAGGCGTTTTAGTTAGCTTTTGTGCTTGTGTAGTCCATTTTATTGCTTTCTTTAGTTTTTGTTTAAATAATTCTTGCTTGTCAGTGCTTACGCTTGGTTTCTAGTGTTGTTTGCATGTCCTATAGCACACGGAGATCACAGCTACAACTTGTGCCTTATAATCCTGAGATACAAAGGGTCACTAGACGATCTCCTCCTCCTACTCCACGTCAATCGTCTAGGCCCAACCCACCTCCTCCAATGGCCGAAAATCAACCACTATTTGGGCAATTTGGGACTCCGGGGTCAAGAGAGTTCCAAGAGGCCGTGGTACTACCGAATGCCCCACCGAACTTCCGCATAGACCCACAAAACACAAGAATGGTGAAAGAAAACCCATTTTGCGGGCTAAGAAACGAATGTCCTCTCATACACTTGGAGGCATTCACGGAGAATTGTAGGTTCATACCTCAATGCCCTAACCACCCCGATTACATCAAGTTATGCCTCTTTTCGGTTAGTCTAGCGGGGGACGCCAAAGATTGGTATAAATGCTTAGAGCCCAACTCCATCACTACTTGGGAGCAATTGAGAACGGCGTTCCTTGAAAGGTTCTATCCTACAAACCGCACGCAAGATTGGCGCAAAAAGATCGCGTCATTCACACAAGAAGAGGATGAAAGCCTATGTGCCGCTTGGACTAGATTTAAGGGTATGCTCCGAGCTTGCCCCCATCATGAATATGGGGAGAACCATTTGAATACCTTCTTCTACGACGGGCTCGATGATTCGACTAAGGCACTACTAGACTCCGCGGTCGGTGGGCAACTCTCAAAAATCCCATGCGACCGTGTGAAGGGTATGATCGAAGAGGTTGCCAAGAATAGCACTTGGGGTGGTGCTAGGGGGAGTAAACAACAAAGGGGCGCGATCGATGGGGCGAGTATTGATTCGCTTGGTGCAAAGATTGAAGCGATAATGGACAAGAAATTGTCCAAGTTTAAGTTAGCCCAAGGTAGTTCCAATGTCTCCGCCGCTAATGAAGCCAAGCCTCGTTTCTCATGCCGAATCTGTGGGGGTACTAATCATGATGCATCCTATTGTGGGGGAAGAAGTCCGGATCATGTGGCATCGGTTGACTATGGGTCAAGTGCTTATGAAGGGGCCCAAGCAACGAATTTTGATGGGTTTGGGGGCATTCCCGAACAAGTGGCGGCTATGGGTTATGGGAACCAAGGTCAAGGGTACTCTCAATACACTTTGTTCAACAATCCGGCCTCCCGACCTCCCTTCAATCCGAACAACGGTCAAGGAAACTTCAACCAAGGCTACCAAAACAATCAAGCCGGTGGGAGTTTTCCTAGGCCCAATGGTAACAAGCCTTTCCCGCAAGTGCCACGACCCAACCCCAACCAATCTTACCAAGCCACCCAACCCCCTCCTAACCCCATTCCTAACCAAGACTTCATGACCACCCAATTGAGCACCTTGGCCCAACTCAATCAAACTTTGATCACTCAAATGGCTCAACTCCAAACCCAACAAAAGAATTTGGAGGCCCAACTTGCACAATTAGCCCAACCACCTCCACCTATGCTATTCCCATCCAACCCTCAACCTAACCCATCCACCCAACCTCCACCTCCCAACCAACCATCAAACCACCACACATGCAAGGCGATCTTCCTAAGATCGGGTTCTTCCTATCTGGGTCCAAGTGAAGCTTTGAGTGATAATTTGGGTGATGGTACTCCAATGGGTAATGATTTACAAGATGATTTTGAGCATGAGCTTGGGGGAGAGGGTGAGAAAGAAATTCTTGAGGAAGTTCATGAAGAAAAGAGAGATGAGGAAGTTAAGAGAGATAAGGTGAAAGAAAAAGAGAATTTGGAGGAAAAGATAAATTGGAATGAAATGCAAGAGTGGCGTGCTCGTGAGCGATTAAGTGGCCCTCCCCTTCCTTTCCCATACAAGAAGGTGGAGAAGCAAATGCAAGCCAAATTTCTCAAGTTTCTTGAGCATATGAAGCGATTGGAAATGAAAATCCCGTTCTTGGAGGCAATGGAGCAAATGCCTCAATATGCCAAGTACTTGAAGTCACTCTTGGGCAACAAAAAGAAGCTTGAAAGTGAAGTTGTCAATCTACCGGAGCAAGTAAGTGCCATTGTTCAAGGCACTTGGGCTAAGAAGGAAAAGGCTAGAGGACCCTTTGTTTTACCCGTTACCCTTGGGAACAAAAAGCCCAAGGGAGCACTTGCCGATTTGGGGGCCTCTATTAGCCTAATGCCGATGAGTATTGCTAAGCACCTTCCTTTCAAGCTTACACCATCCAAGAAATCCATCCAACTTGCCGACCGGAGCATTAAAGTGCCATGTGGGGAGTTTGAGGATCTTCCAATCCAAGTGGGGAGCGTTGTTGTCCCATGCGATTTTGTAGTCCTTGATATGGTGGAAGACCCCTACACTCCCCTCATTCTTGGGAGAGATGCTTTGAAAAGCTTGGGTGCCCTAATCGATTGTGAAGCCGAAATCATTACTATAAGGGTGCCCAATGAGCAAGCGATCTTTGGGTTTGCTAAGTCTCCAAAAGAGCCTATGGTCGAGCAACTTTTCTCTCTTGACTTGGTGGATGATCCCAATGATGATAAGATTGGAGGGCTTGATGTTCTTGATGCCCATGTGTTTAATGATGAGATGGTTGATGATGAAGTGATTTCATGTGATGAAGCGAGGAGGTTTGATGATGAGATAAAGAAGAGGTTTGATGATGATGAGAAGGAGAAGGAGCTTGTTCTTGTGCATGCTCCTAGTGATGAAGAGGTTGATGGTATTGACAAGCAACCCCGCATGAGGAAGCGGGTGAGAAAAAGAAAGAGAAAATTGTTTCACAAAAAGAAGAAGATGGCTCCACCTAAGCTTGGGGGAGCCCCATGTTTGAGCTTTCATCCCGGTGACCCCGGTTCTACATTGTTTACTTCCTCCACTATTGCAAGGTGGAGAGTTTTGGGTCACCACGTTCGAGGTGATGGTGATGCTAGGAGTGAGTCCGCTCCTAGCTCAGGTATGGTTTCTTTCCCTAGCTTTTCATTTGTTGTTTGAGCTGGTGGTTAGCTGTTGCGTCGAACTTAACGACGTTAAACAAAAGTACTTGCGGGAGATAACCCGGTGTTTGTTGTTGCATGATGTTTGCTTTGTTTTCTTTAGTTCCAATAATGCCTATCTTTCGTTCTTTTGGTTTTTCTTTCGCCTTCCCCATCGCCGAGACGGCTCTTGAGCTAGCTTGGGGGAGGATGCGCTTACGCTTTCAAAATCCCGAAAGATTTGCATTATTGTAACTATTGCTTAGTTTTTCTTTTAGTTTAGTTTTTCTCTTAGTTTTTCACATGTTTAGTTTGTTTAGTTTTTGTCTTGTTTAGTTTCATGTTTAGGTTGTATAGTCGTGTTTTATCCTTGCTTTCAATAAATGGTTGAGTTGTGAGACTTACATGCAAGCTTCTGTTGTGCACATTTCACGTCCTTATGCAAACTCGTATTTCCTTAGCCTTGTGCCTGTTTTGGGACCTAGAGTTCGACTGTTTTCCACATAGCTTGGGGGAATTGGGGTTTGCTTGGTTTGTGGCTTGGTTGTCTACCTTTAGAGGCGCATTTCGACTAGCCGTAAGGATTGAGCCTTCTTGGACTCCTCGCGAGTTCCATTCATTGTGAGTGCTAGTTAGGGGATCTAAGTATTGTGTCGGTTCTTCTCCAGTATAGTCGACTTTTCTTGAGACCAGGGATGATAACACGTTCGCTAGAATTTAACTACATAGCCAAATAGCCTACCTTGAACGCAATTGACTTTAGGTTAAGCCAAGTTTTTGCCTTTCCTATTCTTTTGTAGCTACATTATTTAACCTCCACATGAGCCAAAATGTTCCCTCTTCTTACCTAGAGGATAGCTTAGTGATAGTGGGGTTTGTTATGTGCTACAGTGATTAGTGGGTTATTGGTTATGTTGTTGGTTGTTGGTTTCATATGACTCTATTCGTTTCATATCCAGCTCTTATTATTTCTCTCCTATTTCCTCCCATGCTTTCATTGATGTTATTCATACACATTCTATGTTTTGAGGAGACCTCTCTCTTGTTATTCATTAAGTTTTATACACATACACACTCACGTGAGTGAGAAGGTCATTATATTATTGGGAGATGAGCTTGGAGACACTAATGCCTATGAGATTTTACATATTTTGATAGTGTTTGATGATAGAGATCATTGTGCTTATATGAGTTATTTGGGTTATTTATAGTGTTTGGATATAGGGTTCATTAGTTTATCGTGAGATGTTTGTGGGTTATTTGTTTAGGATCACTTGCTATCCTCTGCTTAGCTCCACATTCCCAAATATATCCTACCTTAACCCTAAGCCAACGTTACAACCCTTGTGCTAACCTGTTCGACTTGGTCCGTTTAGTTTGTTCTGTGCTGGAGTTAGATAAGACACAATCCCCATGATTCTCCCCTATTAGGTGTTTGATTCCCGACTCATCTTTAGTCGGAAGATTTTGAGCGAAACACGAACCGTAATCAAACACATGAGCGTTATTGCATATTTCTCACATCTTTTGAGAAATTACCCGGGGAGTGTAGACTTGTGACCTCTTTAGGTAGTGGGTGGCATAGCCTGTGTTGTCGCTTGCCCTAGTGATCTCAAGCTTGTGGAAGTTGTCGTTCTCTTTGGTATTGCGCTCTTTGAGACCATTGTACTTGCACACCTATGGCTAGGGAAGAGTTTTGCCCATGCACATGCTTGTATTGTTTTGTTCTCCGCTCACCATGTTTGTTTGCTTTGGATTTGTGGGTCTCCTTCTGAAAACCCTCACGAGACCTTACTCGTCCTCTTTGGGAGACCTTGAGGTTTAAAGGGCTTGTCGTACGTGCTAAGTGCGACCGTGATTCCTACGACAGTGAGTATTAGGTTTTATTGCTTTCATAGTTTAGTTTTGTTTTGTTTTTGTAGTTAGTTTGTTTGTTGGGTGCCCATGTGCTTTCACGTTGTTCCTATCTAGTTTCTTTGCTAGAGACTAGCAAAGGCTAAGCTTGGGGGTGTTGATGTGCTCGATTTAGAGCACATTTATAGCCTCACTTTGGTGTCTTATCTCGGTGTTTTTATATTGTTTTATGCTCTATACACTCGATTTTACCTTGATCTTGTCTCCATGGTGTTTAGAGATCATTTCAGGTGTTTTCGGGAGATTTCGAGGTGATTCGGGTTGAGTTCGAGGCTTAGATATCAAAGTCGAAGGAAATGCACGCATTCCGAGGTGTTCTCATGTGTTTCGGGTCATCCCCGAAGATATCAAGAAGATCGGAGCTCGTTTCGAGGCGTTTCGGGTTAGTTTGAGGCTTAAACGCCAAAGCCGAGGAAGTGGCACGCGTTTCGAGGCTCCCACAAGTGTTTCGGGTCATCCCCGAAAGTATCGCAAAGATCGGAGATCGTTTCGAGTCATTTCGGGTTAGTTTGAGGTTTAAACGCCAAAGTCGAAGGAGTGGCACGCGTTTCGAGGCTCCCACAAGTGTTTCGGGTCATCCCCGAAAGTATCGCAAAGATCGGAGATCGTTTGAAGGTGGTTTGAAGCTTCATAGTAGCCTTCGGGTCCACATTCGGTCGAAGCTTGAGTTCATTCGGTCGAATAGACCATGCCATGCCCAAGAACAAAGCCAAAACTCTCTGGAAATACCGAATCTAGCCCATTCGGTCGAATGGGGTTAGATTCGGTCGAACTGCCCAGCCATTCGGTCGAAGCCAACCTCAAAGACCCAAGTCAGCTTGCCAGCAGATCAATTCGGGCGAATTTTACTCAGCTTCGGTCGAACCCAGACCAATTCGGGCGAACCTGCTGCTAGCTTCGGGCGAATCTTGCTGCAGCCTGCGAAATGCGTTTCTTCTATTAAGCTTATTTTAGTGGGACCTTTTAGGGCTTTTAACCCCAACTTTTGTAGCCTATAAAAAGGCACTTTTAGGGACATAAACCCTATGCTTTGATAGATAGAATCTCCCTCTTCTATTAAACATCATTTATTGCTTTAATTTCAATTTCCAAACCCTAGAATAGATTTCAATTGCTTTCTTTTACATTCAAGTCTTGTAATTTCATTTCATTTACATTCAAGCATCTTCATTTATGTAAGTTTATCTTTCTATCTTTCTTTATTGCTTTCATTTACTTTGTTTATGGTTCATTCATGTCATTTAATGCTTTTCTCCTTTCATGCTTCATTTAATGCTTTGAATCTTGTTCTATTGCTTTTAAAACTTGTTCTTGCTTTGGTTATTGCTTTCTAGAATAGTGGGTAGTTAGATTCCTTGCTTTGTCTTTCATTATTGTTAGTTTATTTCTTGCCCTAATGCTTACACACATGTTTTCTCTTTCGTTCTTTGTTGTTTTCATTCCAAACATGCTAGAGTAGATTTCTTAAGGGTTTTGGTTTGGTGAAACCCTAGGTTTGGTGAATGTTGTTCATATGCTAGATTAGGGTTGAGGTTGTTTTGGTTTGAATGATTGATATTCGATACATATCTTGTCCTGCCACTCCCTTGTGAGACATAGGGCGATTATGGGTCGTTCGTATTGACTATATGTCATCAACTTCCCCATGTCATCTAGAGTGTCTCTATTGAGCCATGCTCAATCTCCCTTGACTTAGCTTTGTGTGAAGAACATAGCATCGACCTAGGGTGAATCCTCACCGACCCCGTTTGTCTCTTACTGCTATCTTAATCTTGTTTATTTGCTTTCATTAGTTTAGTTCACAAACACCCAATTTCATACACACACCATTCTCTACACCTAGCACTTAATCTTGCTTACCCTTGTTCCTTGTGGTTCGATCCCCAAACTTACCTCTATACACGTTATAGTTGTAACTAGGGTGTTTATAAATGTGTTTGATTAACCAAGGTTCTTAGCGTTAAACGACGCGTTAAAAACCGGTTATCAATTATATATTGTGGCAAACAAGCACTTGTGCCACGGGTAATTATATATTGTGGCAAACAAGCACTTGTGCCACAAAATATGCCACGAGTAATTATATATCGTGGCAAACAAGCACTTGTACCACAAATCATGCCACGGATTTCGTAGATTATGTCTTAAAACGACGCAAACATGAAATTTTTTTTCCAACATTATTTTTCAAGCTAATTTCTTTAAGAATTTACCATAAATAATTAATTTTTAAAAATATACAACAGTTGAATATAAAAGAGGGGAAAATAAACTTTAAAAATTCTAGTTTGTTTAAAAATATTAATTTTTATTTTGAATGAGTACAAAGTTTTCAAAATCTCATTTCTTTAAAAATTTATCCTAAATAATTAATTTTTAAAAATATACAACAATTGAACATAAAAGAGGTAAAAATAAACTTTAAAAATTTTGATTTGTGGCATATTTTGTTGAGCAAAGGTGGAAGAGGGAAAAATAAAAAAAACATTAATTGCTCACGATTATTCGCTTATTCCATACTGCTATACTCCTAATCTCCTATCACTCAATATTTTCGAAAAAAAAAATACCAAGAACCAGGTTCATCGCTTCTTTCAACCATAATTCCAAAACTGCTATTCAATTTCGATCATCTTTCAACAGAGATTTCGATCGGTCAGTTCTTCATTTCTGAATCTCGATTTGTTCTTAGCATCTTCCAAAACTGCTATTCAAGTTTGATTTCTATCATTTTGATTTGATGTTCTAATTTTAGGGTTTTTGATTATTTTGCTTTTTAATAAAGTTTCATAAATGTTACTAGTTTCATGATTGTTGAATTTACTCTTTCATTTTAATTTTTCAATTTAATTTTGATAGACTTTTTCTTGCTTTCATCATCAAGATTTAAAAATTAGAATCTAAGTTTGGTTGCGATTTGTTTTGGCTTATACGGCCTGATCTTTATGATTATACTAGTGAATATTGCTTATAGGGCCTGATCTTGATTTAATTGATCAAGATTTATATTTAGAATCAAGATTTATGGATCATGCATACGAAAAACAAAATTAATTCAATGAAATATTTAGGGTTTATGATTATTTGGAGTAATTGCTATAGGAATCTTTTCATGTTCCATTTGATATAATTTAAAATTCATGAAAGCAGCAAAAGAAATAAGAATTCTAATAGCTTCTAATCTAGCTACGGGAGCAAAAGTTTCATTATAGTCAATACCTTCTTGTTGATTGTATCCTTTTACCACTAACCTTGCTTTGTTTCTAACAATTGTTCCATGTTCATCCAGCTTGTTCCTAAATACCCATTTCAGCCCAATTATCTTCTTGTTCTTGGGTTTAGGTTCCAAGTGCCATACTTTGTTTCTTTCAAACTCATTTAATTCGTCTTGCATAGCTACCACCCAATCCGAATCTTGTAAAGCTTCTTCATGATTCTTGGGTTCCATTGTTGAAAGGAAAGCAAAGTGTGCACAAAAGTTTCTCATTTGTGACCTTGTTTGTATGCCTTTGTTCATGTCGCTTATGATCAAGTCAAGTGGATGTGATTTTTGGTGTTTCCACGGTCTTGGGACAAAGTCTCTGGTGGAGACAGATGTGGAAGCAGGCTCACTGACTTGATTCTGATTTGGTTCACTATCATTTCTTTCCTCTTGAACTTCTCTTGGGATATCTGGATTAGGAACTGCAGGCTGTTCCAATTCTGCCTGTGGCTCCTGTTCTTGATTTGGTTCAGCATTTTGAACTTGTTGTTGTTCTTCTAGATCTTGCTCCTTTTGTATATTTTCTTCATCGTCCAAATCAGCAAGACCTATCTTAAAATCACCTGTTTCTTGTTCACTTGTCATAAAGTTAGTTTCATCAAATATTATGTGAACATATTCCTCAACACACATGGTTTTCTTATTATAGACTCTATATGCTTTACTATGAGATGAATAGCCAAGAAATACCGCTTCATCACTTCTTTCATCGAATTTACTATATTTCGTTTTCCATTAACATGCACAAAACATCGACATCCAAAGACTCGAAAATATGAAATATTAGGTTTAATTCCTTTAAATAATTCGTAGGGGGTTTTAGAAGTGATTGGTCTTATTAAAACGCGATTTAATATATAGCATGCAGTATTAACGGCTTCGGCCCAAAAAATTTCTAGGTAAACCACCAGTAATTAACATCGTTCTAGCCATTTCCTCTAAGGTTCTATTTTTACGTTCAACCACACCATTTTGTTGTGGTGTTCTAGGTGCGGAGAAATTGTGACTTAAACCATGCTCGTTGCAATAATCCATAAACTTTGAATTTTCAAATTCTTTTCCATGATCCGATCTTATGTGGACAAGTTGATTGTTACTAAAAATCTTAATTTTATTAGCGAATGCAACAAATTCATCAAAAGCCTCGTCTTTGCTAGATAAAAATAAAGTCCATGTAAATCTACTGTAATCATCAACTATAACAAAAGCATATCGCTTACCGCTGCGACTTTGGATTCTCATTGATCCACAAAGATCCATATGAATTAATTCAAGTGGTCTTGAGGTGGTCACGACATTTTTAGGTTTGAAGGATGACCTTGCATGTTTTCCTTTAGCACAAGGATCACATACTTCATTCTTTTGAAATTTAAGAGACGGTAATCCTCTTACTAGCTCTTTAGATCGTAAAGTATTAAGCAATGAAAAACTAGCATGACCTAATCTTTTATGCCAAAGAAGAGGGTCATCTTCTATAACGTTTAGACATGTTAGGCTGGTTTTAGGAACAGTGTGCAGGTCCACCACGTAGGTGTTCCCTTTTCTGATTCCTTCCAGAATGATGTCTCCTGTGTCGTTCCTAGAAATGATGCACTTTTCAGATGTAAAGTTTACAGAGTTACCTTTGTCGCAAAATTGAGAAATACTTAAAAGATTGTGCTTTAAATTCTCGACCAAAAATACATTATCTATAGCATGGGAACTTGACCTTCCTATCTTGCCTTTTGCAATGATTTCACCTTTCATGTTGTCGCCAAAGGTCACCGTTCCTCCATCATAGGCTTCTAGTGAGAGAAATTTTGATCTATCGCCTGTCATGTGCTTGGAACAGCCACTGTCGAGATACCATGAGCTGTTCCCCCTCACTAGAACCTGCAAAACGAACTTAGTTGTTTGAGGGTGGAACCCAGCCATCCTTGGGTTCCATGTCGATTATACAAGAATCATATTTCTTAATCCAAACTCTATCGACATATATTTGGTTCGTTTTGTTATGCTGTTCCTTTTTTAAACATTGATGTTTCAGTTGCCCAGTCTTGCCACAAAAGAAACAGACCTTTTTACTTGGGAGATCAACGTAGACCTTTTTCTTTTTATCATGTTTATCATATCCTAGACCTTCGGTTCCTTTGGTTTTAGCATTAAGAATCCATTTGGGAACTTCTTTGATTTTCCCTTTTTCTCTTGAATTTAAGTCAAGCTTAAGTCGATCATTTTCTTTTAAGGCGGATTCTAGGTCTAATTTCATTTGTAGAAGGACACATTTAATTTCTTTATTAGACTCATAATTTACTTCCATCTGAAATTGCTTAAGTTGATTTAATTCAATATTTAACATGATGTTTTCTTCTTTAACCTTTTCTATAGCTTCTTTTAACATCACATTATTATCAAGCAATTCAAAGAATCGAGTTTGCACATCGGACCTAAAAGAATTAAGGTAGGATATTTGGTCTTTGCATGCCTTAAGGTCTTTTTCAGTTTTGACACAGATGGCTGTTTGTTTTTCTAAATTTTCGTGAGATTCTAAAATCATTTTAATTAATCTATGTTTATCCAATTTAAATAAATAATCAGAAAATGGATCAGAAGACAGTACCTCTTTTCCTTTAGACTCTCATCATGCGTTGCCATGAGACAAAGATTGGCTACTTCTTCTTCTTCAACGGGAGCTTCGGTTTCGGTCTCACTTTCGGATTCTCCCCAAGCAGCTATCATGGCTTTGCGTAAATCGTCTTTGTTGAAGTTTCCTTTTGTAGGTTGTCTTCCTGTTTCTCTTGCTTTCCCTTTAACTTTCTCATTCTTCCATAGTGGGCAATCCTTGATGAAATGCTCGGTACTTCCACATTTGTAGCATTCATATGTTTTGGAATTTGAAGTTCCTCTTTCTTTGTTGTTTCTTTGATTTTTATACTTGTTGTTCTTGAAGAACTTCTTAAATCTACGTACCAGCATTGCTGCCTCTTCCTCATCAGTTTCTGATTCTTCTTGATCGTTCGCTGTCAGAGCCAGACCCTTGTTCCTGGAACTGTCAGCTGTTCCCAGATGTAATTCATGAGTCATAAGGGATCCAGCCAACTCTTCCAGATTAAACTTTGTGAAATCTTTAGATTCTTGAATGGCTGTGACCTTCGCTCTCCAACGATCATCTTGAGGTAGGCTTCTTAGGATTTTTCGCACTTGTTCATCTGAGGGAATTAGCCTTCCAAGGGAGACAAGCTCAATTGTAATGTTCGTGAACCTAGTAAACATTTCTTGAATGCTTTCTTTAGGTTCCATAACAAATCTTTCGTATTTAGACATGAGCAAGTCAATCTTGGAACGCTTGACTTCACTCGTTCCTTCGTGGGTAACCTCCAGCAGATCCCAAATTTTTTTGGCGGTTCTGCATCCCATAATGCGATTATGTTCATTTGGACCAAGCCCACAATGAAGCAATTTAATAGCAAGAGCATTCATTTCCATCTTTTGAAAATCTTCTTTCTCGTATTCTGTAATAGGTTTGGGAACAGTCTCGTTATTGGAGTTGGTAGTTGTTACCTCAAAATCTCCAATTTTGATGACTCTCCAAACTAGATAATTTTCGGCTTTGATGAAGATCTCCATCCTGTTTTTCCAATAAGTATAGAATTTGCCATCGAACATTGGTGGTCTCTGAGTAGAGTACCCTTCTTCCATGCGCTCGTTCATTTTCATCATCTCTAATAAACCAAGATACGGCTCTCAGGGTTTCCTGATCAAATGAGGAACAGAGCTCTGATACCAATTGTAGAAACACTTAGAGACAATGAACTGTAACAAGAGGGGGTGAATTGTTGCTTTTGCCCTTTGAGTATTTTTTGCCCTATTTCTTGCGAAATTTGAATAATAAAAATACTCAAGACAAAATAAAGAAAACTAAAAAGAAACACCAAGATTTAACGTGGGAAAAAGAACCACGACCCTCTAGGGATTTCTCTTCTCTATTATTTTATGTAAATTAATTCTCTATTACACAAAATAATTTCTCCTTCTCTTTCTCTATTCTCTTCTCCTTCTCTTTCTCTTCTCTCGGTTTCTCCTTCTCGTTCCCTTTCTCTATTCTCCTTCTCTTTCTCTATTCTCTATTCTCAATTCCCCCTTAGACTTACCCAAGTCTAATTACAAATTCTCTCAAATAAACCCATACAAGATTTATCTAAAAATGGATGAACAAAACAAGAATTGAGGATCTAATCTTGAAATTAATTAGCAATTAAAACCGTTCAAGATTTCCTATTCTTTGATTTTGAATACTCACGTAATATTTGGGCACAAAATATTTTTAGAAAAATATTTTCTCTTGAAATTGATCACCAATTTGTGCCGGTTAAGAAAAATGGTTTAAATACATTTTAGATCTAGTTTAGCCATAATATGTTTGTTTATAAATGTTTATGTTATCATCAAAACCAAATGGGCCAACAAGAGTCATACCAGAGGGAACTCACGAGAAGGGAAATCCAAAACCGCCTCTCGTGATGCCCGTTCCTTCCTCCAAGAGAAGCGACAACGGATGTCAAACACTGTTCAAACCCTAATTGATAGAAAGCGGGAGGAAAGAAGAAAGACTTCTTGCACCGGCTCGAGTCACTACCAATGCCCGATGGGGAGGCGACAAGAGGAATCTCATCAGGCCCCTCCAGAGGCCTCTATCTTGATAAGTTCCCCACTTGCCGCTGAAGTCTTGGCCACTCCGAACCCTGCAAATATCAAAGTCCCGAATATGGCGACCTTCGATGGCACTACATGCCCTAAAGAGCATAGTATGGCATACAAGAACCTGATGTTGCTGTATACCGCGGAGTCCGCCTTATTATGTAAGTACTTCCCTATCACTCTTTCAGGGGTTGCGTTGACGTGGTACACCTCACTTCCTCCTGGAAGTATCCGTACCTTCGCCCAACTCGAGGATAAATTTTTATGTCACTTTGTCGCTTCACGGAGGCAAGAGAAATCCAACTTCCACTTGCTCAACATAACACAGCAAGAGGGGGGAATCTATATCCTCCTACTTGAAAAAGTTTTATGAAGCGGTATTGGAAGTCACTGAATTAGAAGAATTCGTCGCTTTGAACGCCTTGATCAATGGCATGAGGGCCAAAAAATTAAAATTTCAGTTGGTGGAAAGCCAGGTGAAGACATACGCAGAGGCGATGAAGCAATGCCAAAGCTATGTCACTGCTTCTGAGATATGTCAAGCACACGATCCAAAGAAGCGAAGGTGTAAACGAAGGGATCAACTACCTCCTCGGCCTCCTCACAGAATCAGGGAAGAATACGACCCAAGGGAGAAAAACAACACGCCGTGACGTCCTGATCCTTCAGACATGGGACCTCCCCGATCAAGGCAAGTATCCACTACTGAAGAGGGATCAAGGACGCGTAATTTGTTAGATCGTTGTAACGATCCATTGTTCAACATCAATCAGAGGGACATTATCTTCGCCATCCTGGATGAATTGCCAGCCCCAGCTCCTACCATGCTTGCATGTGTTCTATATGCTGCATGTTAGGTTTTGGGGTCAAAACCTTTTTAAGGGGGGTAGTCTGTAACACCCCGATATTTTTTTAAACCGTTTAGTTCCGATATATTTAATAAAAATTCCTAGTATCTCATGTTTTTTTTATTATTAGCTAATGTTTGGGAATGGGCCTTGGACATACATTGTACAACTTTTAAAACCTTAAAACCTTTGGGCCCAAATATCCTAAACTCTTCTAAAAAAAAACAAAAAGAAAAAAAATATAAATAAATACAATTAAAAAAAATAAAAAATAAATAAAAAAAAAAATAGTTAAGAGGAATTGGAGGGCCGGCCATTAGGGGTGTAATTTGGGATTAATGGGCATGTAACTCCCATGGGAGGATATTAAGACATTTTTTTTTTTAATTATTGCCTAAAGATTAATTATACTCTAATTATCCTCCATTTTGATTATTCTAATTTCCTAAAACCTACAATCTTCTCTTACTCTCAATATTCCTAGAAACACCAAATTCTCAAACCCTAACTAAGCCTCACACCATTTTGCTCTTCTACACTTGAATTTTTGGTTTTCCATCTCCTTTGTAAGTATTTTTTTTTATGTATTATCTTTTAGTAAATTTTTAAATGTAATTATATAGAGTATGTGATGTTTTATGTGAATGAATTTTTATGTATTATCTTTTTATGTATTATCTTTTAGGAAATTAATTATAATAATCAGGGGAATAATAAAAGTGATGTTAATAAAAAAAAAATGTGTATGTTTAAAGTTGAATTGTTAAGGAAAAAGTTTTGTTGAAATATAAGAGGTTGTTATGGTTTGGTTTGAGATTTTAATATACATGATTTGTTTTTATGATAATTTGTATTTGTAAGAAATTAATAATTTTGAGAAAATTTGGAAATGAATTTTTGTGGGCATGAATTTATGATTTTTTTATGGTTGTAAAATATGGATTTAATAGGAAAGTGGAAATTTGAATTTATATGAATTTATATGAATTTTAGCAAAAAAAAATTGTCAAATCCCGTAGGATTGAAAAATAGTGAAAAAATGTTGTTTTTAGAGCATTTTGACTTTGAAATTAGGTTAAAAATATCTATACTATGTTATAAATTATGAAAATTGGTACCCGGGGGTTTTGATGCCTTCCGGACGCAACGGTGAAGTCGGATTTACGTTTTGACAGTCTTAAGGCAGGTTTCTGGGCAGTTTTAGTTGCTGTCTTTTGTAGGGGAATTTAATATGTTTGGAGTTGTGGTGTATGTCACGTGTTATGCGTATGTGTTTTATGTGTGTTGGTAATTGTTATATGTGAGGTGTTTACCTTGAAGATGATGTGAATGTGTTCTTATTTCCGAAACCGGTTAAACCTTGTAGGAAGCCGATTCGTGACCGGAAATTAACTTGGGCCTTTCGCTTTGTTAGCTTGATCGAGGTACGTACACGCAGCATAGATTTGTAGTATAGGTTACGTACCATATGTTATGGTATCAAAGGTAAAGTATGGGCATGTAATGTGTATGTTGTTACGCTTCCGAACAATTGATTATATTCTAACTTTTAATAAGCAGAGGTAGTATGACCTCACTAACTTGAAAGTGGACGTAGTATGACGTCAATTGGTGGAATGATTTTTACTCGCGGCCTTTGGAGCCTATGTGCCACCGCGGGGGTATGCATACTTGACCATGGACACCGAAGTAGGACGTGTGTCTATGGTAGAGACTTGCTTAGGGGTTAGCTCCCCCTAATGTATTGTCTCGCCTATGGAGTTTGAAGTGGTACCAGCAGTATGGCTGGAATAGATACAGCAGTATGGCTGACTAACTGGAACATGAAAATTATTAAAGTTAATACTTTTACTTTGATTGTATTCGATTAATTAAATTGTAATTTCCTTGCTGACGTGTACTTTTTGGTCTTAACGATCCTGCGATGATGTCGTTTACTCTTCGGTTAATGACTAGCAGTAAGTTAATTGCAGGTGGGGAGTGAGGACTATTCTGGGAGGAATAAAACGTGGTTATCAGAAACTGTTATAAACCTAAATTTCCGTATTTACTTTTAATGATGGTTTAAGAGGCGTGATCGCTCTCGAGTTGTAATAAATAGAATTAATTTTGCAAACTTATCTGCTGCTTCGTCTTTACGTCTGGTAGATTGTATTAGCACTATTAGAACTCGGTCCGCAAGTTTTTATTTCGCTTGAACCGTTTTAACTAACTGTTTAACGTCCCGGTTTGACTCGAACTATATATGGTTACTCAAAAGTCTATTCCTCTTTTAAAACAACACGAGTCAAACTATGGGATGTTACAATGCTACTAAAACATATAGAGTGAATGATTGTGATAGGATCATAGATGATGATGCTTTTTCTGGGGAAGAGGAGGATGATAAGTTTTTAGAGGATGACATTGCGAGTGCGGTGGATGATACAATGAGACATCCATCTGATATCTTTGCATGGAAATCATTTGATGAAGAGTATAGTGAATTTGCTAAAGAGGTGCGAAATGTTAGACTTGGACTAACTTGTGATGGCTTTCAACCTTTCAATAATTCACAACATAGCATATGGCCAGTGGTTCTTATCCCTTATAATTTTCCTCCTTGGTTATGCATGAAACCTTATTCATTTATGTTATCTTTACTAATTCCTGGTCCAACAAGTCTTGGAATCAATATGGACGTCTACCTTCAACCACTTATTGAGGAGTTAAAGGAGCTTTGGAAGGTTGGTGTTGAAACCTATGATGCTTACTCTAAAACAAATTTCATCTTGCGTGCATCACTATTGTGGACTATCAATGACTTTCCTGCATATGCAAATTTGTCTGGATGGTCTACCAAAGGTTATTACGCTTGTCCATGTTGTCATAAGGAAACAAAACGAACTTTGTTGATGCATAAGGGTGGTTATTTAGGGCATCGTCGTTGGCTTCCAATGAATCATAAGTGGAGAAATGATGTCAATTCTTTTGACGGTAAAATTGAAAAAGGGGTTGCACCAGTTCCATTGAGTGGGGAAGATGTATTACAACATTATAGTCGATTCTCACAAGCAAAATATGGGAAGAGTGTAGGGAATAAAAGAAAAAGGGATGCTTCTAATAGCTTGTTTGGGTGGAAAAAGAAAAGCATTTTCTTTACCTTGCCTTATTGGAGGAAATTAAAAATTCGTCATAACTTGGATGTTATGCATATTGAGAAAAATGTCTCTGATAATATCTTGGGTACTTTAATGAGCATACAAGGCAAAAACAAAGATACTTTGAAGGCTCGATTGGATTTGGTGAAGATGAAAATCAGAGATAAGTTGCATCCTAAAGTGGTTGATGGTAAGGTACGTGTTCCTATTGCTATATATAACATTGAGGTCAGATGCCAAGGTTGCAATATGTCGTATGTTCGCAAAGATGAAATCTCCCGATGGATATCTATCAAACATTTCTCGTTGTGTTAAAGATAATGGAAAAAAGATATCATGTTTGAAGAGCCACGATCATCATGTTTTTATTGAGCAATTGCTTCCCCTTGCACTTCGTGGGTTTTTACCGAAAGATGTTTATGATCCTTTGGTTGAACTAAGTTTTTTTTTTTCGAGACCTTTGCTCTAAAAACATAAGTGTTGGGCAATTGGAAGAACTTGAAAAAAAAATTCCTTACACCTTATGCAAGTTGGAAATGATATTTCCACCGGCTTTTTTTTGATGTTATGGTGCATTTAGTTGTGCATCTTGCAACTGAGGCAAAAATTGCTGGACGTATTAGTAAGACAAACCCATTATATTATGCTTATCGAATGTAATTTAAAATAATATCAATAATGTTGTATAATTTGAACAGACAAAGGAGAATGCTAATGTCAAGCTAAATGCTGATAAAGTTTGGCTTATCCAACACACTCGTAAGAATGATCAAGGAAAACTAGAATGGCTCGATACACGGTCAAAAGAAATCCATGTATGTACAATCCATTTTTCTTACCCTTGTATGATTTTTTATTATAATATACAATTATATATGTGGTTTATGTAATAGGTGAAGCTGAAAGATGTTGTTGCTTCAGCTGGGGATTCAATGACACAAGATGAAATTTTGCTTCAAGTTCTGGGCCAAAAGTCAGGGCATGTACGTGGAAAAGGGATAGGGGTACGTGCATATTCTAAAGAAAAAGCACAAATAGAGCAACGTAAGATTATGGAGCAACAACAAGAGAAAATTCAGGAGCAACAACGACAAATTAAAGAGTTGATGGAAAGTCAATTGCTAGAACAACGACAATTTGAAGAATATAAGGCAGAACAACAAAAGGCAATTGAAACAATGAAACAAAGCATCTTACAACAGCTACAGAGCAAAGAAGTTCAATGATTGTAACGAATGCTTTTTAGGTAAATGATGTTTTCTTTTGCATTTTCTTAATCTATACTTAGCCTTAGAACAATTTAGTTACAATAGCATTAGCTGTTTGGTATTTTAGTCCAATTAGGAGTATTTGGCGGCTTGTGTTATAGTTTTAGTTACAATGGCATTAGTTGGTTTGTATTTTAGTCCAATTAGGAGTATTGGCGGCTTGTGTTGTAGTTTTAGTTATAATGGCATTAGTTGTTTGGGATTACATGTCAATTACCATTACTTGGCGGCTTGTGTTGTAGTTTTAGTTATAATGGCATTAGTTGTTTGGGACTACATGTCAAATTACGATTACTTGGCAGCTTGTGTTGTAGTTTTAGTTATAATGACATTAGCTGGTTGGCATTTTGGTCCAATTAGGAGTATTGACGACTCGTGTTGTAGTTTTAGTTACATTGACATTACTTGGCGGCTTGATGTTATTTTGGGATCAAATTGGATTTTGTTTGGGCACGTTTTGTTTTGCTACTGATTTGGTTGTTGTGAATATGGGGGAAGGTTACCAACTAATTTGATGCAATGCAATTACTAGTATATAGTAAATGTTTTAGGTACCTTAAGTGGCGGCCTCCTGTTAAAATTTATGACCACATTTAAGCCTCCAAAGTAATTTTTGTTACATTCTTATCAATATACTCCAATCTTGTATTGATTTGTTTTAGTTTATAGTATTACTTGAATGGCTCTCTTTAGAACTACATGTCAAATTACAGATTCGTCTCGTTTATTTGGTGCAGGTAAGCATTTCTTCGTCGGACAGTTTTTGCAGTCAATGACAGTTGGTTTTAGGTATAAGCATTTTGGACACTCAAAGTTTTGGGTTATGAATGTTATGATGAATAGCAAGTTATGTGCACTTGTATATTTTTGGACTTCTTCAAAGTGCCTTTTACTTGTAAATTTTTGCATGGAAAACTTGTATATGGTAGGAGAATTATTTTGGAAAAATGCTCCGTACATGTAATTGAATTACGTATATTTTGGACGCACGATATTAGAGACGTGTGATATTTTGGATTATGAATTAATATATAATGTTAATTGAATGGTGATATTTGATTAGTTCATTATAAATTATTTATTAATTTAATTGTCTAATTTATGTATATATTGTAAGTTGTTTTATAAAATATAAAAGTCTTTGCGAAAAGTGTATATGTTTTTTGCAACACTAATAATCGTTGCTAAAAACAACAAAAAATAAAGTTTACTTGACTGTTTTCACTACAGCAAAGTTGTTGCAAAAGATTGAATATCTTGATATGCAACAACTTAAAATTGTTGTGAAAAACATATGTTTAACAACGAAAAAAGTTGTAGCCAAAAATTAAGTGTATTTGGCAACGACATTTTTTGTTGCTAAAACAATTAAATTAATTGCAACGAAATGTTTTTTTGCAACAGTACTACTCGTTGCTAAAACCTGCTACGTTACGCAACAACCAAAGTCGTTGCTAAAACTTTTAGCTACGGCTGTACCCGCAACAATGAGTTTCGTTGCAAAAAATGTTTTTAGCAACGAAAATGTATTTTTAGCAACGACATTTTGTGTTGCTAAAAATAACTTTTCTTGTAGTGTATAATAATCAACGTGCAAGTTCGAAAAGAATCGTTCCAATCTAATTAAAAAATGGGTTCACATGTGAGGGGGAGTGTTGGAAAATAACCCACATTGATCATTGTGTAACTTTGTGCAAATGAATCAATCAGAAAGGGAAGATCAAAGAGATTTCATTCATTTAAAATTCAATTACATTACAATTCAAGTACTATGCCCTATCTGTATATATAAGCAAGTATCACAGTATATAAAGTTTTTTTTGATTTGTAACAACCTCTAACAACCTATATAATAGAAAGGATGACATCTATAAAAGAAACTAGTAGCTCAACAACTCATTGAAATGTGCAAATTGTAAGATCTTTGTTAAAATATCTGCCATTGGATTCTTGGTGGGAAGATATGAGAGTCGTAAAAGATCTGCAAAAACCTTTTCCCTAATGGAGTGGCAATCCACTTGGATGTGTTTGGTCCTGTCATGAAAGACGGGGTTTTTTTGCAATATAAAGTGAAGATTGATCATCATATTGAAGGGTAATGAGCTTTATGTTATTGACTTTTAATTCAGACAATAGCCTTACTACTCTTTAAATTGTGTTGCTGCAGCAGCCATTGCTTTGTACTTAGCTTCTAAGCAGGACTTAGATATAGTGGCTTGCTTTTTAGACTTCCATGAAACATATGAGTTGCTAAATAAAACAATGTATCCAGTAACAATTCTTCTGGTATCCACACATGATGCCCAATCACTAATAGAGAAGGCCTCACTACAAAAAAAGTTTCTAATTGTGACATTGATTATGTCTATTTTTTGACATTTAAAAATGTCACTAAAAAGCTTAGTGACACTTGGTAGAAGCCGTCGCAAAATAGCATGTCACAATAAAATTTGTGACAGCTTATAAATGTCACAAGAACAGTGACACTTAAATCTGTCACACTTGTTATGACATTTATAAATGTTAATTTTGAGACAATTGTAACACCTAAGTGTGTCAATATAAATATGAAGTATATTTTTTATATATTGTAAACTTAATAAAAATATTGATGATGGGGATGATTGTATAAAGTTTTGAAATATTAATACAATAAAAGCAATATGAATATGTATAATCAATTACTATATTTGAAAAAATAACCAACAATTAACAAATTTAAATAATTATATATTTATACTCGATGTATCCAACTTCTAAACATCTATTCAATAAACTTAAAAGATAACATTATATAATTAATATGTCTAGATAAACATTATAAAAATCTGAAATCTAGATATACAAAAAAAACATTGTAATTCAAGTAAAAGAAAAAAAACTAGGAAAGATTTGCTTTGATGGCAGAGGTTTTGTAATTATGCTTTAGATTTGCTTCCATTTCTTCGATGACACGATTCACTATCAGTCTATTGCCCTCTCTTGGTCCTTGGAAAGCAACATATATTGTGTAGAACTAGGAAGGGTAGTTGAATGTGTCTCGAAGTCTCAATGTACATTATCCCCTGCTTTCTCAGACGCGAAAATTCCTTTTGAAACCTGTAAAAATTAAGAAGTAAGGATCTGATTACAATATATTAAAATTGATCAGTGTAAACAAGACAATAACAATGAGATAACAGTGCGTATGATAAGTTAGATTTCGGTGAATAAGGAAGAGAAAAGAAAACTGAATATCCCTTTATAGTGCAATATGTTGGCTGAAAGAACAAAATGATTTGCAAATTTACATTATAATTTGAAAAAAAAAGATTACAAATATTATTAAGGTTTTATTTACTTGAATACAAAAATAAAAAAATGGGCCAAATTAAGCATCAATTAGTGAAAGAATTATAGCAAAACCCAACAAGCATATGAAACTAACCTCATTGATCCTTTAATTTCTTCAAGACTTCGATTCAATGTTCTGTTGAAGAAAACCACATCTGCTTACTCTAATTAAACCATTAATTAAAAGGCCAACTCACTAGAATTGTTTAATTAAACAAATGGGCAAAGTACTATATTTATTCAATCCAAACATTAATAACCAAAATAAGGTACAGCATTAACCCTAAAGCCTCAAAAACAAATTCTAAATTAATCAATACAACATAATTTTGCTCCAAATGCCAATCAAATTCACAAACTAATGATAGCATAAATGTTCTACTAAACCCAAATTCACCAAACACGAGTTCATTACCCATTATTAATCTCAAATGCAATTCAGAACGGTGGCGGCGCAGAGAAGAGATACGGTGCGAATGTCTGCGGACGGTATTTCCGGGTATTCGTCGCTAACATAATAATAATAAGCCTGATAACATAATAATAAGGATTCGAAGATGAATAATGTCATAGAAATTAATTTTAATTAGAAGTAAAGTTTATTCATGTTTCTGATGAAAAGTTATAAATAAGTTTCTGACAAAATTAATACATAAGCTTTAACTTCCCTCTTTCCAAAAAAAAAAATTAACTTCCCTTTTTTTTATAACTTCCTTTATTCTTAGTTCTTATGAAAATGATAAATGTTATCATTATACTCTTTAATTTCTCACCAACTGATGAGTTAAATTATTGATTTTTACTTTTATATTTTAAGATTAAAGATCATGATGCTTATAGGTGTCATATTTTGATATACAACAATTATAAATGTCGCAATTTAATCTAATGTCAATTATAAATGTCGCAATTTGATATAGCGACACTTATAATTGTCATTTATACGTTTTGGGCTAGCAACACCTTAAGACGATGTCGCAAATTTTTTGTCACAATTGAAGCTTTTTTTTGTAGTGCCTGTAAAGTGATTTGATCCCCTGCAGATAGTGTAATACCTTGCCCACATGTAGAATGAACATAACACGGTGTATATTGAAGGGCATGCCAATGGGTGTCTCTAGGTTGTTGCATAAACTAACTCAAAGTTTACACAGAATAAGAAAGTTTTGGTCTGGTATTGGTGTGGTAGTTTAGCTTTCCTATGATGCTCATGTAATGTGTAGGATATTTGAGCAAATTCCCTACATGGGCATTGAGTATTAGGATAAAGGCTAAGGGGGTAACAACTATTTGTGAGATGTTTTGCTTTATAAGAGAAGTTCTTTTGTATACTAGTGTTGATGTAGAATAAGCCCATCATTAGTAAACAAAACCTCAATGACTAAGAAGTAGTTTAATCTACCTAGATCTTTTATGCTAAAAGTTTGATTTAAATGTTGTTTTAACTTATTTATTTCTAGATAATTATTATTAGTGATAATAATGTCATCTAAATATATGGCAATAACGGTCATAATAATTTCTTGCTTTTGGATACAAAGGAAATAATCATTTTTTGATTAATAATATCCCAAACTCAAGTTTATGAGGTAATTTGGCAAACCATTGCCTTGAAGCTTACTTGAGACTTTTAGTAACCTAGGGGTGGTATCATATACACATCTTCTTGAATGTGACCATGCAAAAATGAATTTTTCACATCAAGTTGATTAAAAAGCCATCCCCTATTAGCTGCTATTGCTACAAGACATCTAAATGTGGTCATTTTGACCACTGGTGAAAAAGTTTCATCATAATCTATTCTAAATTTTGGTTGTATCCGTTTGCAACTTGTCTTGCCTTATACCTTTCAAGTTCTCCATTTGCTTTATACTTGACTTTGAAAACCCATTTTGAACCAATAGCTTTCTTTCCTTTAGGTAACTATGCCATATTCCATGTCTTATGTAGAAACACTTAGAGATTATGAATGCAACAAGAGGGGGGGTGAATTGTTGTATTGTTTTTTACAAGTATTTTTTCTGTTTTGCGGAAATTAAAATCAAACAAAATACTTAAGCAAAATGCAAGAAAGTAAAATGGAGACAAGAACTTTTACGTGGAAACTTTCTAGGCTTAATAGAAAGAAAACCACGACTACTCCGGATTTTAATCTTCTCTTATTATGTTTTACGCAATTAACACAATTAAATAAAACAATTCTCTTCTCTTCTCTTCTAGGCCACTTCTCTTCTTCTTCTCCTTCTCTTTCTCTTCTCTTTCTCTCGTTCTATCTCACGGTTCCCCCCTTAGACTTCCCAAAGTCTAATTTACAAACTCTCAAAAAACCTTTACAAAATAATTCTCTAGATTGGATAAAGACTACAAGATTGCACAAGAAAAATATTGGGAATTAACTGGCAATTAAACGAGTGAATATTTTTCTCTTCTTGGATGATCTCTCTAGAATTCTTGATTAGGGCACACCACCACTCATTTATTAGCCGGTTATAATATCTCTTTTATATGAGATAGAACCGTGTATTTTAACCATTATCCCATTATCTTAAGATGTGGGAATGTGGATAATTGCCTTGGAGGTTACTCCAAGTCTCACGGTTACTATAAGCTAAAAATAGTAATTTCAATTACTCCCTAGTTAAGAAAGAAATAAGGAGTTTTAAATCTCAATTTTTAGATGAATCTTAATTAGTTTGCCAATTGATTTCTTATGCAACTTTTAGTATTTAACCGTATAAAACAACTAAAATAAAGGAAAAAGTTATTTTCCTACTTTTAGTTGACTATATTCTCAGACCTGCGTCGTTAGACCTGCGTCGTTAGGAACATTGCTCTGTCTCCATCTGATCTTATTTCAGTTTATCATTCTTGGAACTGTAGTGATCAATTTGACTTTCCATTTGACCTTCAAGATTGACCATTTTAATTTGACTTTGACTTTGACAAGCACAACATTCTTTAAACAAGTCTCTTAGGTGCCATCTACGATTTTGACCAATCGGAAATTTGACCCACAACACAATCTCTAAAATTTTGTTTGTTTATAAACGTTAAGTCGTCATCAAAACTCAATTGGGCCAACATCTTGTTTTTTTCAAGAGCATTGATTCTTTATCCATTTCTTCTTTCCATTTGGAATTTAGCAAGGCTCTCTTATAACATTTTGGCTCAAAGTGTTCTTCCTGTTTCATTCTTCTTTGAGGTTTGTATTTGACTATTCCACACCAATGTTTATTATTAGTATGGTAGTGATAATCTTGTAAATATATTTGTCTCTTAGTGTCTCTAAGAGGTGAAGCATTGTGTTCAGGGGGTATGATTTCAGTGTTCTATTCATTAGTTGATGTACACTTGTGGTGTCTGTTGTGTCTTCATAGTTAGCATGATCAGTGTTTTGATCATTCAAAACAAAAGAATCAACAACATCTATAGTGTATTCAAAACTATATGGTAAAAAACTTTATTTTGAAATGTTTGAGCCTTCCTCATGTTTGCTGAACTGATAAGGAAAGTGATGTTCATGAAATGTAACTTCATTTGACACAACAACACTTTTAATCTCAAGATTGTCAAATTATCCTTTTTTTTCATGGTAATATCAAATAAAGTCACCCTTTTAAGCCCTTGGCATAAATTTATGCATATCTCTTCTAAGGGTGCTTTTAAAACATAAACATCCAAACACCTTCATGTGTGGATAATCAGGCTTCTAGTCAAATAAAAATTCATACGGAGTTTTTCCTTTTATAATAGCCAAAGGCATTCTGTTTATAGATGAGTTGCACAGTGTGCGTAGTTCCCCCAAAAGCTCATTGGCAAGTTAGATAGAAATTGAAGTGTCCTAGCTGTTTTCATAATATTTTTGTGCTTTTTTTCTACAACCCCATTCTATTGGGGTGTTTCTACACAACTAAACTCATGTTTTGTCCTCTTTTGGATGTAGAATTGCATAGCTTCCTGATCACTTAGTTCCCTTGCATTGTCAATTCTAACTCTTTTAACTTGCATATCTAATTCTTTTTCAATTAAATTAACAAATTGTTTAAAAATTTCTATAAAATTTGACTTGTGTTTAACAAGAAAGATCAAAGTCATCCTACTGAAATCATTAATAATAGTGAAAAACATTGAACAATTCAATCTAGTGAGGTACCTAAAAGGTCCCCATATGTCAATATGCAAAGGTTCCAAAGGCTTGGAAGTTTTAGAAACTGATTTGGAGTAAGTAGTCTTATTCGGCCTAGCTTAAGGGCATATTGCGCAAACAATATTATCATGAACTATTTTTCCAATTATTTTAAGGGGCAAAAGATCAAGTTTATACATGGTTAAATGTCCTATTCTTAAATGCCACGATTTGGCTTTGTTTACTAAAGAATCAGAACGAACTGTTTCACTTATTGTGTCGACATTAGAAGAATCTTTTTGCATTCTGTCATTTAGTAGTAGCTTGTTCATCAATACTGGTGTCAACATCTCTAAGGATATAGAGACCGCCCTTTGGTTTACCAAGAAGCCAAGACTTCCTCTTCAATGCTTCATGAACCACACCTTTTCATTAAAAGAAACAGAACATTGATTATCCAAGACCAGTTTGTTGACATCAATCAAGTTAAACTTAAAATTAGGCACATATAACACATTATTAAGAATTAACTCATTCCGCAAATTGATTGTTGCTATAGATTTCATTTTTATTTTTCTCCCATCAGGTACTATAATCACATGTTCTTTATTATCTATGGTTTTATAGCTATTAAATATACTTAATAAGTGGCATATGTGGTCAGATGTACCACTATCCAAAATCCAGTTGGGTAATTAGGTTTGATTAATGAAATTAAGTGAAAGTCAAAGGTCATTGAGCAAGGTAAACGGTCAATAAGCAGGTCATCCGGTAAAGTGGATGTATCGATATCGTGTTTCCCAAGTTGAAGGCCATTGTTGGTAAAAAAAAAAAAAAAAAGTTCGAGGCTGTTTATTTGAAATTGAGTAAACTTTAAGGCTGTTGTTGGTAATTGATCGTAAATTATAAAATGCGTATCCTATAAGATGAAATAAGTATTTGGTTATTCGTATATCTTTCTAACATGAAAAGTGTAAACATATTTTTTTATGAGGAAATGAGAAGACATTTAACGTCATTTTTATCTAACGTTACAACTTTAATAAAAAAAGTTCACAAATTCTTACTTGAGACCGTCTTTTGTAAAGATAGCTCTCAAAAGTCCAGTCCAATTCTAAATATATATTGTTACAACTCTAAATATAGATTTGGGCTGGACTTTTGAGAGTCGTCTTTACAAAAGACGGTCTCTCAACAGAGCACCTGAAAATCATACCAACTAATTAAGCGCATATATTACAAGTCTTTCAAAATAAGTAATTTCTCTATTTTCCTTACACTTAGACTCGACATACCAACTAATTTTTTGAAAATCATACATCTAATTTTTCTAATATAACATGTATCTCACAAATCCAACTATATAAAGAAATTTAAAGTTTAGAACACGAGGCTCGCAATTACTGGTTTCTATAACTTGAATTCAATCACATAAGTAGGGATGGTCATGGGGCGGGTCTGGAGCGGGTTCAACCAGACCTGGACCCGGACCCTTTTAATTTTTTGAGATCCAGACCTGCATCCAGACCCTAAGGGTCCAAAATTTTTAGACTCGGACCCGGACCCTCCGAATGTGTCCTTAGTGGGTCTAAAATACGTCTCTTTGATTTGTTAAATTTGAAACATTTGTAAGTCATAGTATTTTTTCGTATATTTGTAAGAGATTTATTATCGTATTTTACAAATATTTAATACTAATTTAACATCTAAACTCGCATAACGTCACCAATATATGCTTAAATTTTACTATAAACACTAGTTCGAGTCCATGAAATAAGGGTAATTGGGTTAACACTTAGCAAGTATCATATATATTATTTATATATATTATGATTATATGAAAAGAAAATAAGTGTTGAGGCATAATTCATGCGTAGAAGCCAAATAAAAAAGGACAATTCAATATTTATAAGGGTCCAAGGGGCGAGTCCAGGGTCCGGACATTGGACCCGGTCCCGGACCCGTCAAATATTTTTTAGATTCAGATCAAAGACCCAAACCCTCAAAAAAGGGGCGGGTCTAGGGCGGGTCCAACAAGGTCCTGGACCCGTGACCATCCCTACACATAAGGCTTTAATATTGTGTCAATTGATAAGTGAATTAATGTTATAGAGATGAGAAATAGTTTTTATTAAAAAACTTTCATAAAAAATAAATAAAAGGAAAAATCAATTTTTAAATTTATAAGTCATACCCCGTTGGGTCTGACCGACCGATCCGAAACCATGAGTGACCCGACCCGAGAATGACCCGACTGGAAAATGACCCGACCGAAATTGATCTTTTCCATCTCTATATATAGTAGTAATTGATTTTCGGATGGAACCTCATCGGATTTGTGTGTAGTCAACTCTACTTTTTTACGTCTGGGGACTAGTGTACAAGCTCAAAATTATCATTTTCGAGCGTGAAACTTGATTGGTGACTTTGACTATGACTACAAGATTAACTTTATTAACACATAATAATAACCTAGATTCAACTGGTATAGAGTTGAATATTATGAGCATTTTATACTAAAATCTTTAATTTGTGATTGCGTATCCAACTTATATATAAGCATGGTTGACATCTCTACATATATGCCAAAAACTAACGACTTTAAATTGATCATAAGAGTAGCAATTTGGTGGTTTACTCTCTAAGGATTTCTCTATCAACATTTCTTGACAATTTTATCAGCTTGTCGTAGCTAACAAGTTTTAAATTTTTAAAGCTTTTTTCTTTTTTTAGTTTGAATGTTTCTGCATTTGATTTCTTAAGTTAGGTGATTAGGTCTAATATTTGCAAGTAGATGAATATATTTATGAGAATAAATAGAAAATATGAGTCTATAAATACTGATGTTTGTTGAACACTTATCCTCATCAATTCCGCAGACCCTCACTTGGTCACTAGTACTCTACGTTTACCTAAAAATAGCCAGCTGAGGGGAAAAAATGGCGAAATCTAATGTTTTCATTAACGTCCTTGCAATTTCTCTAATCTTCATGCTTATAGTAAGCACTGGTGAGTATACAATCAATTTTTAATTTAATTATTCTCTCCGTTTCTTTTTATTTGTCCATTTTACCTTTTGCACGCATTTTTTAGCAAATTTTACGCCTTAATATCGCTAAGTGCGCATCATATAAACAATCATAAACAATTATAAAAATTATTCTCACATGAATATATATTTTATCATCAATATATATTTCAAAAATCTAATTTAAATTTCCTACAAAAAAGAATGAAGGGAGTAACTATCAACTTAAGTTATTTTTAATTGAATTCATCCTTCACAATTATGTTGTAATCATTGTTTTAATGTAGTCATGTAGAAAATGTTCTAACATTCTTTTCAACCATTTTTACTTCCTTTGTTCTTTACTATAATCAACGTCTAGAATTTTGACACTATACTCATCGATCAATATTAATTCGTATACTATAAGAAATTTATAAGTTATAACAAAATGTGTGATATTTTTTTATTTGTCTCAATGCATAAAAATAAAAGGAAAATTTCACGTGGTAACCCTGAAGTTTTGGTAATACCACGTGGTAGACGAACTCTTTTTAATACATTTTTTTTTTTTTTTTTTTTTTTTTTTGAAAATTAGGAAAATATATAAACAACGGAAGAAAAACACCACACTGAACCAAGGGAACCCCTAACCCGCCGGCATAAAAAACCCCGTGAGGGGAAAAAGCCATTGGACGAGAGGACCAAGGTTCAGGCCATCCAGAACAGCATAGGGATGGACTATGCAAACAGTTCTCAAAAAAACACACCAATACAAGAAACTAGTCCTAGCACCTTACACACCAAATTAGCTAGTCCTATATCTAATACACCATAGAGCTATGAGCTCGAAATACGCCAACAAAAGCTAAAAGAAACGCCATCATCACCAATGGCAATACCACCAAGGGCGATAGGAACCGCAAACTAGTTCTCACAGATTAACAACTCCAAAACACCGAAATCCAGCAAAGGGGATGAACACTAGCAGATACTCCATTGACCCACACATGAAAAGGTCAGCAAAAGCACCATCGCCAATCAAAGACGAAAATAAGGCGTACACACCAAAACTCCAGAACATTTAACCAAGGAAAACCACAATATCCTGATTCAATCGACCCACAACCACGAAACACCCTTATGGAAGAATAACCCAGAAGCCCAAATAACACAAAAGACAAAAAACAACCACCAGCAAAGCTCGATCCCATATAATCACTTTCAACACCTGAAATACTCCACCAAATCGAAACATGGCCATCGTGGAAACCAAAAACTCCTGAGCCCCGCAACACCAAAATCACAAATCAAATACCAATCAGACGGTACCTTAAAAAAGCCAAGCACCTTGCTCCACCAAGAAAAACCGAAAAGTTGAAAAGGACCCATAACACCCATGTGTCCTTCCCAAAGAAATGACCACCGCCCGCACCAACTGCAGATCAATCCTAATACCCAGCTCCCAAAACACGAGACAACCAGAAAAAACCTCCTTCCAAAAAAACCAGCCCTGCATCTCCATTGAGGAAAACGCGAACCTCTGAAACTTCCCGAAAAAACACACACAGAAGCTTTAAGGCGAGAACAAAAGCCCATAGACCAGAATGTTTGAAGAAAAACGCCATAGAACAAGACGCACAGAAACCAGAAACACCAGAGAGAATATGAAACGTCACCAACCCCATTCATCGACGGCGACCCGCCGTTGCCAACCACCACCAGCTTAAAACAAGTAGCTCTTTGAGAGGGCTTGTAGAAGAACCACTAGAACAGCATTATTAACCGCCAACTTTCACAATCTACAACACCAGCGAAACCCAGACTGCATCCCAAAACAACCCATCCACAATTGGGCCACCATAAAACACCAGAGGCCAGCCATAGAACAAGCTGACCAAACGCCAAAACCAAACAGCCTTAAACCTTAAAACACCAGAAAACAGCCATCGAAGCAAGCTCACCAATCACGTCAAAAAACGCCAAACAGCCATAAAAAACCAGAGAAAATCCCCAAACTTAAAGCAGAGAACCAACCAGCAATAGAACAGAAAACAGAGCTGGAAATGACGCCTTATCTCTAAAACCGACAGCCCTCACCAAGCTAGATCTGGAACCCCACCCTTCGCGACTATTGAGATGCCCAAAACACCCAGAAATAAAGCCCAGATCAGAAAATACTCACCAGAAATTAAAAGGACGCCAACCTATACGACCCCAATCCAAAAATAAAGCCGCAATCGCCCAGACCAGAGAGAAAACGCCCAAAAGAACGATCCCATATCTGAAAACCCAGATCTGATGAAACAAGACCAAGCCACGCGAGACCCGCCGCCAAAGAACATCGAAACAACGTGAGAGCCAGAGAAAGACTCCAAAAAAAGACCAACACAGTCTCGTAGCCCAGAAATTGAACCCACCGGAGATGACACCCCAAAAAGCAACCGCCAGAGAGAAATGAAAAAAGACAAAAGTAGACAAAAGAAATGAAAATAACAAAACGCACAAAGCAAAACGAACAGCAAATGTAAATAACAAAATAGATCAGGGAAAAAATAAACTCAAAGAACCGAAATTGATGAACAAAAAGCGCCGGAACAGCAAGAGGCTCAACTTAGGGGAGGAAAACCAAACCCTAAGAGAGCCTCTCTCTCTAAAAAACCTCTCTCTACATTTTTATTATATATATATATATATATAATACATGCATGTGGTGTCCTTGACATTTCACACGTTGTAGACAAAAGAAAAGTTTTTTTTGGTAACTTTAAGTTATTTTTACCCAACATGAATATATAATGACATTTTTTAAAAAAAAAACAAAAACGCGGTGATCATCCTTATAACTAAATATTTCGAAATCTAGTCAAAATAAGTACGCAATTGAACAAAAAAATAACATTTTATTTACCACATGGAAAAATTAAAAGTTAAAAGACACCATGCGGATTTCGAAAAAACATTTGTGGAAAAGCCAAAGCTCAGGTCACCGGATGGAAAAAATATATTTTCACATTAACTCAAAAACCATCAACTAAACCATTTAAATTAATATGAAAAAGTACTATTATTACCATATGGTAGCATTAATTTAGTATAGCTAGTAAATTCTTCTGAAAAAGAAACATATATTATTATCATTGAGTTATATTAATATATTTAATTTTGGCACTATAGAAATTGAAAAGGCAGAAGCGCAAAGTTGTGGATGGGCATACAGAGGCCTTTGCTTTTTCAGTCTGACTAGTTGCGGTACAAGGTGCACTCTCTTATATGGAGCTCGTGCTGGAAGATGCGGTTGGCTGCGGGGCAGATTTGGTTGCTTATGCCACTATGGCTCTTGCCCTTCTACACCTTAAACATTATTATTTTAAAATATGGAATAAATGGAGTGTATGTGTAAAATAAATATAGTGCATGGCATCACTATGGCTCTTGCTACTTGATATACTTGCTATTTGTTATTGTGTGAGGAATAACATATAATTTATATAATTATAATATGGTTTACAAGAATGAATGAAAGGAATGAGTATATGTAAAATAATGTGGAGTAGAACAAATACAAGTGAAATAAGCCGAAAAGGTGTGTAATTGTAATAAAAGTGTTATTATACATAAGATGAGTGATTTTGTTTTATTTTGTGTCTTTCGCTTAATTATAATCTTGTTGAATAGTATGAAATTGTACTGTTTTTTAGAACATGTGTTGTGGTTACAATTAAAATCTGAGTAATCCAATTATTTACTAAAACATTTTTTTCTCGTTTAGTATATATAGAGTCAGATAAAAAATCTAAAACTTTATCTTAAAATCTTTATGAAAAGAAAATGATGTTAAACTAATTGAGTTATTTCTCACTATCCTACCTTCCCTCATGGCTTCAGCTAGTGCTTGCTTGGCTACGGTAATACAAATAAATAATACTCCCTCCAATTCATTACTAATGTCTCATTAGCTTTATGTGATGGGACAAAAAAATGGTGAATATCATTACTAACAAACATGTTGAATTAGAACAACAAAATAAAAGGACAAAACTGAAGAACACCTGATTCCATAGTGCAGGAGAGAATCTTTAACATTAGAGCGTTTAGATCTTCCAGATCCCAAAATAAACAGTTGTAAATTAAAAAGCATCAAAGTACCCGCTGACTAATCATGCGATCGAGTGAATCAGGTAAGGGATTTACTGTAATCCCACGGTTATTTTAAGAAAAAAAATAAAAGAAAAATAACTATTTTAAAAACTTTTCAGAGATTTTAGAAAATTTTAAAATAATTTTAAAACTGATATTTTAGAATATATTTTAGAAAAATTTAAACAGATATTTTAGAAAATTGTAAACTGATATTTAGAAAACTTTTAGACGGTTTTTTTTAGAAAACTTAAGAAACTGATTCTTTTCAAAAACTGAAAGTTAGTTTCTTTGAAGGAAGAAACCGTGCATCAGTTATAAAACTGATATTTCTGTCTACCTCAACCTCCCCATTACACCCCACTCATTCCATAATCTGACATTAATAAAACTGTTAACCCTAATAGTATAAATTAGATCATTTTAATAGAAAAATTCATTTACAAACCTTCACAAACTTTCCCTCACATATTCTCTCTTGTTCAAGATAAACTCCTTCAAGAAAAAGAAGTCTGAAATTGAGATAAAAAGGGTATGAATTTCACTTATCTCAAAGTATTTTAATCTCTTTCTAATCTGAAATTTAAGAAAAATACATGAAAATATATGTTCTGACCTTTTTCCGGTGAGATGAGGGTCGCCGAGAGATCGCCGGCGTGGGACAGCCGTCACCGGCGCCGCTGGCCGGCAGCCGTGCACCTTCTCTTCTTCCTTTCTCTCTCTTCTTTCCTCTCTCTCTCTCCTTCCTTCTTTCTTTCTGATTTCGTGGGTTTCTAACCCAAAAACTTGTTTCTTATTTCTCTTTCTTTTTTTATAAATCTTTCTTTATTATTAGTATTTAATTTTTTTTAAAGTTGTCTTTGTGCTTTACGTGAGATATGGGTACAAACCCATTTCATGACAACTCTTACTTACCTTTTTCCTTATTTCATTTTAATTTAATTTTTTTTTTATTTAAACCTTTTTGTCTTTTCTCCAAAAGTGTTTCTTTCCATCTTAATCTTTTAAAGTTTAAACTATGATTTAAAATTTGTCTTTTTAAATAAATTATATTTTAACCGAAAGTCTTTTAATTTATTAATTTGTTTGGGTTGATCCGGGTATTAATTCAAGACCTCTTATTCTATCGTGTAGACGGTGGATACGTGAGTCAGGATAACTAGGAGCATACGTTTATCTAGGATCGCATAACAAGGTAATTTTCGATGTCCATCTATTTAGGATTATCCCGTTAGTATTATGTGCTATGTGATATTAATGTGTTTAAATGGGATGTTTGATTTTTTTTTATATGATATTATTTTTGTGATGACTTTATGTTTCATAAATTTAATTCTCAATTTATCTTGAATATTATTTTTGTCAAACCTTGAGTTTAAAATTATTTATTTTGATAAAACTTGTATTATTATTTTAATAACCAAGTTTGATATGGTTTTAAATTTGAAAGAAAAATATTTTTCTTATTATTTTATGGAAGTTATATTATTATTTTAATTATGGTTTTAAAAGACGATTTGGGTCGAAAAAGAAATATTTATGATTCTAATTGTTGTTATCACCAAATTGATGTTAAGAAGGTGATATGAGATTTCAGATGGATATTCCTGAAATATATTTATTGAGAAAATTTATAATCATTTTACATAAAATGTATCATGTAATGTTTTGATTATATGTTTATGTGCTCACTACTAATTAATAAAATATATTAAATCACGTAAAGTGTAACGATGGGAATGAAACTCTTATATTTGTTGTGATCCAAGTATAAGAGTGATGAACAGGTTGCCCTGTTTGGTTAGTATAGCTGCCGATAGGTTATTATTATTATTATTATTTTTGATACTCGATACGATTTTTGGTCTTCCTTCTATTTGTTGTGATCCAAGTAGAAGGGGTGTGCACACTAGGGTTACCTGAGACTACTCTGCTGGTCTTGATGAATTATTTTGGGGTGACGACCTCTTGATGAAGTAGGTATAGGGGTAAAGCCTCGGCCTACTGGCGTTCTCGTTCCCTCAAATTAAAAATTGGATATATGTGTGGTCATCACTAAATATCAAATTAATTAATTGGCTTATGTTTTATTTTATTTTATACTCATAAGTTTGATATTTAACTCAGCTTGATAATATTTTATTTTCTACAATTATTTAAACTCAATTATATTTTGTTTTTCTTAAATTATTTTCAAACTAAACTGTTTTACGGGATGGAGTTGGAATTACTCAGTTTATCTGATTTGGGAGTTTTTCCTTGTTTTCTTGTATTCTTATTTTGCAGGTTATTGACCGCGTGGGGATCGTAGAGTGAGGTTCACCTAGGAAAATAGTTTTATTAGTAGTCACGTCCCAGTTAAAATTTCACTTCCAGTTGGAAACATTGTTTAGTTCTTAATTAAATTGTATCGCATAGAATTATTTTATATAGTTGTTTAGTCTTACATTTATTCCTTATCAGGGATAGATGTGGCGGTAACGCTCCCATGATTAGGTTTGGTTTATGTTTTCCTTAAAAATCCTTTTTAAAATTTGGACCTAGTTGTGGGGGTGTTACAAAGTGGTATCAGAGCCAGGTTTCGATCTTGGGACCTGTCCTTGTTTCCTTTGTATATTAAGTATAAGTTCATATAAACAAAACGTTAGTAGTAAACCTTAGCTTTCTTATATAGGTAGCTTATGCGATACGCAAACATCTACACCCGATCACGTAGACGTCAACATTCCAATAACATGGCTGACACACCCGAACAACTAGCAGCTCGAGTGAGGACGCTCGAACAATTGTCGCAGAACATAGGACTATTAGTACAAAACCAAAACCACAATGGAAACAATGGGCATGATGACCCCCAGGCTGTCATGGCTAAGAAGATTGCTGCCTTAAAACCCCCTATCTTTGCTGGGAAAGAGGACCCCATGCTGCTAGAGAACTGGCTACGCGACATGGAGGAAATCTTTACTGCAAATGGGACTCCCGAGACCCAAAAGGTTGACCAAGCTACATTCTACCTACGAGAGGATGCTGACACATGGTGGGAAACTGAGGGACAGACCATTAGTGACCAACCAAACTTTGACTGGAACTCTTTTAAGGTTGCTATTAGAGGTCGATTCTTTCCTGAGCATATTAGGAGACAGAAGTGCAGTGAATTCAATAGGTTGAACCAAGGAAAGTATATGAGTGTCAAGGAATATGCCCAAAAGTTTAACGAGTATGCTAAGTTTTGCCCTAACATGGTCCCTGATGAAATTTCTAAGGCACAAAAGTTTGAGGATGGTTTAGCTTTCAGAATACAAACTAGGCTAGGGGGAAGTACCTCATCTACTCTTGCAGAGGCTTATTCTAAGGCTTGTAACATGGAGAGAATCTTACAGAGAGAAGAGGAAATTTTGGGAAGGAACAAGAGGAAGGACCAGGGTAGTATGAGTAGTCAACACAATGACAAAAGACCTCGCTTTGGGAACAATGGGGGAAATGGTAGGAACAATCACCACGGAGGAGGACATTACAATAGGAACTACCAAAACCCTAGGCAGAATGGAAACCAGCAAGGGAATGATAACCAGAGAGTTTGGGTTTGCAAGAAATGTGAGAAAAGTCATTCGGGCTATACGTGTCAAGGTGAACCAATTAAGTGTTATGCTTGTGGCGATGCTGGACATAAGGCAAACTATTGTCCCAAGAGGCAAGGTGGAAACCAGTCAGGACAGAATGGACATAACAAGGGCTATAACAACAATGGAGGGGGACCCAGGAACCAGAACTTCAACAACAACCGCTCGAACAATACTCAGGCAGGAAATGGTTCGGCAAACAACGCCAACAACAATCAGCACAACAATGGCAACAATGGAAATGGAGGACGCAACTTCAATGGGAGACTCCACGTTATGAGTAAGAGTGAAGCTGATTCAGACGCCAACGTTGTGACGGGTACTTTTCTTGTAAACTATAAACCTGCTTTTGTACTCTTTGATTCTGGTGCTTCACATTCCTTTTTATCTCGATCTTTTATCGAGAAACATTCCTTCAAACCTTCTTCCTCATGTCAAGCTAAGGTAACCACGCCCTCAGGTGAAACCTTTCTTAGTAGGAACCTTTACCTAGATATGCCTATTGTTATTTCTGAGACCGAACTACCCATAGACCTTATTGAGTTTAATTTAAAAGACTTCGATTTGGTTTTGGGGATGGATTGGTTAAGGAAGTATCAAGCTAAGATCGATTGTGCTAAACACAGAATCACCTTTAGAGATCCTAAGGGAAATAAACTAACCTACCAAGAAACAACCTATGAACCACCAAAGATCAAGCTTATCTCTGCCTTAAACCTCCAAACCCACCTTAGGAAAGGCTACCCCGTATATTTGTGCCATGTAAAGGACACGAGTATGAAAGAGGACGAGTTAGGAGAGATACCTGTAGTTAAGGAGTTTGTGGATGTGTTTCCAGTTGAGATTCCCGAGATGCCACCTGTGAGAGAGTTAGATTTCAAGATTGACTTGATTCCGGGAACAGGACCCATTTCAAAGGCACCTTATAGGATGGCACCTGCCGAGTTACAAGAGTTAAAGGTACAACTTGAGGATTTGTTGGATAAAGGATATATAAGACCGAGTGTATCACCTTGGGGAGCTCCAGTATTGTTTGTTCGAAAGAAAGATGGAACGATGAGATTATGCATTGATTATAGGGATTTGAACAGTGTGACGGTGAAGAATAAATATCCGCTACCTAGGATTGAAGATTTGTTTGATCAACTTAGGGGCGCAGGAGTATTTTCAAAGATAGATCTGAGATCAGATTATCATCAATTAAGAATTTCAGAGGAGGATATAGCCAAAACAGCTTTTCGAACTAGGTATGGCCATTATGAGTTCACTGTCATGCCTTTTGGACTCACTAATGCGCCTACTGTCTTTATGGACCTTATGAATAGGACTTTTCAGCCTTATTTGGATAAGTTTGTAGTTGTTTTTATTGATGATATCTTGGTATACTCTAAGGATCGAGAGGAGCATGAGATCCATCTGAGGAAAGTTTTGGAGACTCTAAGAGAAAATAAGTTGTATGCTAAGTTCTCGAAATGTGAATTCTGGTTAGAGAAAGTAGCATTTTTGGGGCATGTAGTCACGAAGGATGGAGTAATGGTGGACCCCTCAAAAGTTCAAGCGGTGATGAATTGGCCTACACCCACTAATGTGACCGAAGTGAGAAGTTTCTTGGGTTTAGCCGGATACTATAGGAGATTTGTGAAGAATTTCTCTAGAATCGCTCAGCCTATGACAAACTTGATGAAGAAAACCACGAAGTTCCAATGGGATGAGAAGTGTGAAACGGCATTTCAAGAGTTAAAAACAAGGCTTACTTCCGCTCCTGTGCTGACTTTACCGAATGAAAGTGGAGAATATGAGGTATATACGGATGCATCTAAGAATGGACTAGGTTGTGTGCTGATGCAAGATGGAAAGGTGGTAGCATATGCTTCACGACAGCTTAAGCCACATGAGAAGAATTACCCTACACATGACTTAGAGTTGGGAGCCGTAGTCTTTGCATTGAAAATTTGGAGACATTATTTGTTTGGGGTAAAGTGCAAGATTTACACTGATCATAAGAGTTTGAGGTTCTTGTACACTCAGAGGGATTTGAATATGAGACAAAGGCGATGGTTAGAGCTCATTAAGGATTACGACTTGAATTTGAATGATTGTGAAGGAAAGGCAAATAAGGTAGCTAATGCTTTGAGTAGAAAGTCGATGCATACAATTAATGCATTAATTTTGGCAGATGAGTTGTGTGAAGAGATTCGGAGGATGAACTTAGAAGTGGTGGAGTATGGATATGTAAGTACTCAATTAAATGGCATGATGGTCGAGTCCGACATTTTTGAGGAAATTAGAGTGAAGCAGATCACGGATAGCTGGTTAACTAAGTTGAAGAAGTTAAAAGAGGATGGTCAGGCACCTGAATTTGAAGAAGATGAAAATGGTGTAATGAAGTATAAAGGAAGATGGTGCATACCGCGTGATGAGGATCTTTAGACTAAGATTATGACGGAAGCCCATAATTCTCCGTATTCAGTACATCCAGGTGGTGATAAGATGTACAAGGATCTTAAGAAGAACTTTTGGTGGCCAAACATGAAGCGTGAAGTTGCAGACTATGTGGCGAAATGTCTAACATGCCAGAAAGTGAAAATTCAACATGTGAAACCAGGGGGAAATACTGCAACCATTAGAAGTACCTGGATGGAAATGGGAGTCGATTTCGATGGACTTTGTAGTAGGATTGCCAAGGTCGAAAACAGGAAAGAATGCCATATGGGTGATAGTGGATCGATTAACAAAACAGCAAGGTTCATAGCAATGAAGAACACGTGGACAATGCAACAGATGGCAGATGCATATTTTCAGGAAGTAGTGAGATTGCATGGTGTGCCTAAGGACATAGTATCAGATAGAGATTCGAGGTTTCTGTCCAAATTTTGGAAGATGTTACAGGAAGCAGTTGGCACGATATTAAAGTTCAGTACTGCATTTCATCCAGCAACAGATGGTCAGACAGAGAGAACGATTCAGACTCTTGAGGATTTGTTACGAGCATGTGTTATGGATTTTGGAGGATCTTGGGAAGATAATCTGAGATATGTAGAGTTTTCTTACAATAACAGTTTCCATTCTAGCATAGGAATGGCACCTTATGAAGCTCTGTATGGAAGGAAGTGTAGGAGTCCTATATGTTGGAATGATGTTAATAAGTCGTTGGGGTTAGGACTAGAAATGATTGAGGAGACTGCAAGGAAGGTGAAGATGATTCAGGAACATATGAAGGGCGCGCAAGATCGTCAAAAGTCGTATGCAGACAAAAGGAGGAGAGCGTTAGAATTTGAAGTAGGTGAA
This sequence comes from Amaranthus palmeri, assembly GCA_019776075.1. Taxonomy (NCBI): domain Eukaryota; kingdom Viridiplantae; phylum Streptophyta; class Magnoliopsida; order Caryophyllales; family Amaranthaceae; genus Amaranthus; species Amaranthus palmeri. The sequence goes on from JAAKBH010000958.1 coordinate 71,077, forward strand.
AAAGTTTTGCTCAAAGTGTCACCAACCAAGGGTGTCATGAGATTTGGTAGGAAGGGTAAATTGAGTCCACGATTTATAGGTCCTTATGATATTTTGGACGAATTGGGGGAAGTAGCCTATAGATTAGCCTTACCTATGAACCTAGCCAAAGTCCACAATGTCTTCCATGTATCCCAACTCCGAAAATATGTCCATGACCCTTCCCATATTATACAACCTGAAACCATTGAACTTGATGAAACCCTTACCTTTGAAGAAAAACCAGTAAAAATCCTTGATACCAAAACAAGATGTACCCGGAACAAGGAAATTAAGTTGGTTAAGATATTATGGACGAACCAACAAACAAAGGAAGCCACATGGAAACCGAAGTTGACATGAGAAAGCGGTACCCCGAGCTTTTTCGATCAGGTACGTAGAGTTTCGGGGACGAAACTTTTTTAAAATAGGGGGGGTGAGATGCGAGTCTATCATACCGGCCATGCTTATAGTTGTCCAAGTTTATATTTGAGTTAAGTTCGAGGACGAACTTTTTGTTTTAAGGGGGAGTGTATGTAATCCCACGGTTATTTTAAGAAAAAAAATAAAAGAAAATAATTATTTTAAAAACTTTTCAGAGATTTTAGAAAATTTTAAAATAATTTTAAATTGATATTTTAGAATATATTTTAGAAAATTTTAAAACAGATATTTTAGAAAATTGTAACCTGATATTTAGAAAACTTTTAAACGGTTTTTTTTTTG
>JAAKBH010000959.1:2500-71771 GCA_019776075.1 Amaranthus palmeri
ATATGATATGATATGATATGATATGATGTATGATGCTATGATAAATTATACTCCTTACTATACCTAATTTAGCTCTAAATTTTAAGATAATTAAAGTCTAATTTAGGTAAATATTGTCATATAATAAACTATCATCCACTAAAATAATTATATTTGTCATGCCTCCTTAGAAGATGACACTTGTAATTTTCCAACACTTTTATAATATTGTATATGATATGATATATGATATGATGCTATGATAAATTATACTCCTTACTATACCTAATTTAGCTCTAAATTTAAAGATAATTAAAGTCTAATTTAGGTAAATATTGTCATATTATAAACTATCATCCACTAAAATAATTACATTTGTCATGCCTCCTTAGAGGATGACACTTGTAATTTTCCAACACTTTTATAGTATTGTACTCCCTCCTATTCACACAAAAGGGGACATTTTTATTTTGGGCAAATTCACACAAAATGTCCCATTTACTCTCACCTTTACAATTAATTTAATCAATTAAAATATCCAACTACTCCCACTTTTACTACTCCCAATACCCAACTACTACCTTTATAATTAATTTAATCAATTAAAATACCCCACTATTCCACTCTTAAAAACCGTGCCCAACCCAAATGTCCCCTTTTGTGTGAATAGGAGGGAGTATATGAATATATATATAAAGTTAAAATCATTCTTTGTTTTCTGGAATTTCATTGTTGTGGATTTCCTAAAAAAATTAGAATTACTCATTTTCAAGTAAGGAAAACCATGGGGCGCCGAAAAATTGAGATGAAAAAGATTGAAAATAGTTCAAAAAGGTTGGTAGCATTTTCAAAGCGTCGAACGGGTCTTTTTAAGAAAGCAAATGAAATTTCTACCTTGTGCGGTGCAGAAGTTGCAATCATCGTCTTTTCTCCGGGTGGAAAAGCTTTCTCATTTGGGCAACCAAGCGTCGAAAAAGTGCTTCAACAATATCAAAACAAGAATCGACACATTCAAACTCCAGGTTCAAGGACTCACAAGGTTAGAGGTCTCAAACTTACTAAAAGACTTGCTAATTTGGATGCTCAATTAGAAATTGAAAAAAAAACTTTGGAAATTCATAAAGTAGCGATGAAATGTAAGATCGACACAAATCAATCAATAGCACAACTTGATCTCGATGAACTTTTGAAGTTGCAAGAGCAAATACAAGATCTTTCTAGTAAATCAGAGATGCGAGTGCGGGAAATTGAAGCATCACAGGCTCTATTAATGTTAGCAAATACTAGCACTTTTAAAAAGTAATAATAACTGGTTTTAATTGTAGTTAAAGAAAGAGCTATATTTCAAAGAATTTGCTTCATTTTAGTAGAGAAAACTCACATTAATAAGTTAATTAAATGTAACAATCTTTATGAGACGAGGATTCTAAAAATTTATTTTCGATATTTGATGTTAATGTTTATTTTTTTAGTGTTTTTTTTTTTTATTGTGAATCAGGGTAATTAGATTAACAAACAATTTCCCCAAAACCCTTGCATCTTAATTATTTATAAAACCATGAAATATTTTGCAAATTTCACTTAGATTGTCAATTATATCCCTTGTATGAAGTTGTATCCATTAGAAATTAGCAAATTACTTGATTATAATGTGTGTTCATTTTGATTATTTCTATGTGTAATGGTTTACAATTGGGAAGTACTCAAAAATAAAGTAATTGAAAGTTGTGTGTTATTAGTGATTAAATACTTTTTTTCAACCTTATGATATGTGTTTAATTTTCATCACCTAAGAGATGGATGAATATCCTCATCCGTTGCTTTTAGGGATTTTTTTACCTAACGTCGAATAAAAAAATAAAGTTACCAAAATATTAATAGACTTTATTATAAAGTAGAAATTCGAGTTATTATTCTCCTTTGTTTTATCAAAGGAAAAATAATTTTAAGGGTATTCGGTAGAAGGGAGTGAAAATTGTGAGATTAGGTGAGACTTATGTTAGAGACTTTAAGTAATTAAGTGAGACTTAAGATAAAATGTGTCATGTCTTTGTTTGGTAAAGGATGAGACTTGATTAAAAATTGTGTCTTTTTATTCAAATCCAATGTCCCGACCTCAATTACCCCCTCCACCAAGACCTTTTTCCTTGGGACTTTACCATCAAAAAGTCTCATTCCCCACATTTAAAGTCTCAATGAAGAATTTCCATTGCCTTCCCCCAAATCTCTCATGCCAAACATCCCCTTAATATTCTTCATATTGAAACGAAATGTCCATGTTTTTTAAAGTTAACATATCGGTATAAAAAATGTTTGTTTTGAATAGAAGGATTATATCTAAACAAGTACTACCTCTGCTTCGTAGCACTTGTACTATTTTAGCTTGGTATAAGTCATAAAGAAATGATTGTTTAATAGCAAGATATCATTGTTGTGTATAGAGTAGGAATATAGTATGCGTAAATAGGATATTTATATCATAACAAGCATTGTAGGAGTGAAACGAATTATAATAGCGTAACAAATTTCATGGAAATAAAAAAATATTATATTTCAAGTCTCATATCTAATATTCCTATGTCTCATTTCGAAAGCAATATATAACTAGAAAAACTTTCACACCCAAAGGTTCAAAATCATCCAATTCATCCCAAATTTAAAGTTAAAAAATAAAAATAAAAAAAAAACTCGGTAACAATGTGAGATCCTTAGTCAAATAATTCACTTGTAAAAAAAATAATCGTGAACATGAACTTTATTTATAACTCTCAATCAATAACTCTCTTGCAATTTTTAACCCAAAGCAAAATCTAGAGCTATGTTTCTCTAATATTGCAAGAATCTAACTGGTAACAGTAGTATTAACCCTTTGCCATGCCTTATACTACGTTGCTCTAATTTTTAGTTCTTTTTTAGATCCATCAATAAAATCTACTTTGTTCTTTACTGTCAAAGCCAAAAGTAAACCTCTTCTCCGATAATTGTCTTAAGCCAACATCTGTAGGATGCAAAACTGCAACACCCCGCGAATTCGATGATAATTTATTTATAATTTAAATTGCGATTAAAAATAATGCTTTATACATTATTATTAAACATCGGAAATTTAACATTTTGACCAATGGATATATTTAATGACATTCATGTATACGTTTAATTAAACGGGAAATTATTATTTAAATAAAAATTAAGTGAAGTTCATAATATTTTCGTTCTTAAACTCGAGTCAAACGAGGTTCCTCTTTTAATATTTCGGGTTAAAATTGATGGGCCTCGTGAGTAGAAGAGCCCAAAGTATTTGTGGGTTAGGGTTTATTTTTGAATAAAACCCATTGTGAAGGAGTGAGCCGTCACACTCTTTTCTTCATTTCTTAGTTCTTCTTCGTTCCTCCTCTCCCTCTCTCACGGCTCAACCACCACCACCACACACTACCACTTCTTTCTCCTCCACCGTGAGCAACCGCCGTAGCAGACCAAGCCTCCCTTCCTCACGCCTGGCCACGGCAGCAGCAACAAACGGTTGGCCGCTGACTGCTTTGGGTGCCGCCAGTTAGCAGCGGTTGGTTCCAGGCGGTTCTGGTCTCTTCCAGCCGGCCTAGGGTCTTCCACCACCACCCCCTTCACTTGTCATCCACCCCTTTCTTCTTGATCCACCATTGTAAGCCACATTATTTTCCTCTTTGTGAGATATCCAAACTCTTTCTATTTAATTTTGTTAATTTGAAATTGTTATATGAATGTTGATTTTGTTCTTAAATTTAATTGTTATTTATACTCTAAATTGATTTGGATAGAGTAGGAGTTAAGTTGAACATAAATAAGTTAGGGTTTATATTGGGATGAATTTAAAGGTAGTAATATTTGGGCAAATTCATGAATCTTAATTTAAATTAAGTTATATTATGATAGAATTTAAAATGGGTTAGTATTAGAAAGTTTGAATTGAACTTGAATAAATTAGGAATGATGAATTTAAAAGTAGTATGTACTACTTTTGTGGTTTGGATGGTGTTTTATTAACTAAAAATCTTGTATAAGCTTGTGTATGTGACATTGTGGATGAATGGTGGCTAGTTATCGTTTATATGACATTAAATGTGGTAATGTGACTAGTATTGTTGGTAACTATTGTTGTGGATTAAATGATAGTAATAGCTACTAAGTAAAGATTAATGTTTCTAATGTCACTAATGAAAGGATTGTCGTAGTTGTAGTTACTTGATGAGGTTGTGAGTCTCGAGTTTGGTTGTGACCATTGTGAATGATTGTATTCAGTTATTTGTAGATAGTTTAGCTTGGTTGTCATATTGATATTTCTATTGTGTTGCTAAGTTGTGAGACTTGGACCTAAGTTATACAAATCGTTATTAGTTCGTCAAGCTACAAATTTAATTTATTCTTAATCGTCTTACTCTAAAACCTTGGAAAGGTAACACATCATTACTACAATGAGTAATATGATTGATATTAAGTGTTACATCATATATTATGTGTTCTTAAACTTTCCTATGGATAGTTTGATTGTAACACGCAAGCGTATGGTTGCGCCCTTTTCACTTGAACACATCTTGATATAGAATTGACTGAAATCTAATGTTATGGTTAATTGAATTGATGGCGTAGTTCATGTGTGAACATGAGTTGAATTTATCGTATAAGTACGTTTAGAGTGCGTATTGGCTTGATTCGAAGCTTGTTTTGGCTAATAGTGTAGCTTGTATGGAGTCAGTGCTTCTTAAATGATGTGAAGTAGGCTTATTAGTCTTATTTTAAACGTGTATAGGTGCCCGGTTCATAAGAGGGGCGTAAGAACCTCCTTCGAAGTGATTTTTTTGTGACTTGTTATCTTGCAGTTGCAGGTAAGTACACACAGTAGCTATTTCTTGCACCTTGAATATGTTTCCTTTGTGTCACAATATTATATGAGCTATACTGGATTTATCTTGCTATTTAATATTATTGAGTCAGTGCTACAAGGATGAATCGGTTATAGAAATAGTAGAGAATGGGTTCTGATATCGCAAGATTAGAATGATGGATTATATGAGATGGAATGGAAATGAGTCCTTTATTGATGAGATATTAAGTTGGATAATTACTGTGACTCCACTGGATTAATACCCAAGCTGGATTAGTTTCCGGAGGCATGGACCATCTATATATGGTCGCTGTACGGGGGTATGATCATATTGCCATTGGGCGCCGGCATGGTCGTCACCGTCCTTGGCTGAGGTGTTACCATGTGGGTCTTGCAAACCCCAATATGGTGGCCTCTAGTCACATAAGAAGATATATGAAACTTATGAAGAGATGGAATACGGCGAAGATATCCAACTACCCCCACTTTTACTTGCCCAAAATTAATTGATTAAATTGATTAAATTAATCAATAAATATCCAATTTTAATTGATTAAATTAATTGTAAAGGTGAGAGTAAATGGGACATTTTGTGTGAATTTGCCCAAAATAGAAATGTCCCCTTTTGTGTGAATAGGAGGGAGTACAATACTATGAAAGTGTTGGAAAATTACAAGTGTCATCCTCTAAGGAGGCATGACAAATGTAATTATTTTAGTGGATGATAGTTTATTATATGACAATATTTACCTAAATTAGACTTTAATTATCTTTAAATTTAGAGCTAAATTAGGTATAGTAAGGAGTATAATTTATCATAGCATCATACACCATATGTCCATATCATATCATATCATATCATATCATCATATCATTATACAATATTATAAAAGTGTTGGAAAATTACAAGTGTCATCCTCTAAGGAGGCATGACAAATATAATTATTTTAGTGGATGATAGTTTATTATATGACAATATTTACCTAAATTAGACTTTAATTATCTTTAAATTTAGAGCTAAATCAGGTATCATACAATACTATAAAAGTGTTGGAAAATTATAAGTGTCATCCTCTAAGGAGGCATAACAGATATAATTTTTTAGTAGATGATAGTTTATTATATGACAATATTTACCTAAATTAGACTTTAATTATCTTTAAATTTAAAGCTAAATCAGGTATAGTAAGGTGTATAATTTATCATAGCATTTATATATAACTCACCTAAAACCTAAAATTTAATATATTTAATTGAATGAAAAACTGATGCATTCAATAAATAATTTTTAAAAAAATCAGTATTTAATTTTACTTTTAAAAAATCATATATTCGATAAATTTAATCCTAATAATATAACCTTGCATTAATTTTTGAAGTTATCTTTTTATATTTTCATATTCATAAATTCGTGCATTGCACGAGTTTCTATACTAGTATATTAATATAACAAATTAATTCTACTTTTGCATATTTTAATTACATTATGCAAATAGGTTAGACCAATTTATAGTAATAAAAATACACTTCCTAAATGATATTATTTATTGTATCTTCTATATTAGGATTATTTATCATTTTTGATTCGATATTTACTTCATAAATTATTATTTTTAATATATTTTTGAAAAAAAACGTTACTTTTTAATGTGGTTTATCCATCATTGACAGAGTTGAGTTGATAATCATTAATGTGCATTTTCAACCAATTATTGTTTTTATATATGTAAACACAAATCAAATTTATTGTATTCTATCTTCACTTATTTGTATTAAAAAAAAAATACATTTTTTGAGGGTTCACATAGGTTTTATAGGGTCGTTGAAATTTATAGGCTTTGAGTCAAACACATATATAAACTCTGACATAAATTTCAACTAATAAAAAATTTAATTACAAGTATTGGATCGTAGCACTAAGTCTCACTATCTAGAGAACGAACAAATTTAAAATATTATGATCAAGACTTGTTGGGACACCAATATTAGGGCCTAAGAAAATCATGGAGATATAACAACTAAGATTTTAGGCAAGTCATCTACAAGTTGGAAGGTCATAGATAGAGATGGTCATGGGGCGGGTCTGGAGCGGGTCCAACCAGACCCGAACCCGGACCCTTTTAATTTTTTGAGATCCAGACCCGGATCCGGACCCTAAGGGTTCAAAATTTTTAGACCCGAACCCAGACCCTCCGAATCTGATGGGTCTAGGGTCCTAAATGGGTCCTTAGTGGGTCTAAAGAAAATCTCTTTGATTTGTCAAATTTGAAACAATTGTAAGTCATTATATTTATCGTATATTTGTAAGAGAGTTATTATTGTATTTTACAAATATTTAATACTAATTTAACATCTAAACTCGCATAGCGTCACCCATATACGCTTAAATTCTATTATAAACACTAGTTCGAGTCCATGAAATAAGGGTAATTGGGTTAGAACTTAGTAAGTATCATATATATTATTTATATATATTATGATTATATGAAAAAAATAAGTGTTGGGGGAGGAATTCATACGTAGAAGACAAATAATTTGGACAATATAATATTTATAAGGGTCCAAGGGGCGGGTCTAGGGTCCGAATATTAGACCCGGACCCGGATCTGCCAATTATTTTTTAGATTTAGATCCGACCCGGATCCGAAGGGTCTCAAAAAATAAGACCGAGACCCTTAAACAAGGGGCGGGTCTGGGACGGGTCCAACAGGGTCCTAAACCCGTGACCATTCCTAGTCATAGACAATGGCGGATCCATGTGACTATGTGAGGGCCTCGCACGTGCCCCGGGTGAATTTTTATTAAAAAATAAAAAAATTTTAGGAAGTAGGGGTCATTTTCCTACGCTATTACAAACTCAAAATCAGAACAAGTACTCCTTTTCTCTCCTCTTGAAAAACCTAAAAACTCTACACTCTATAATACACCCACTGTAACACCGCCGCCTGTCCGCCTCACGCCCTTACTGCCGGGGAGCCGCCTCAGACGATCACGTAGATTGCCATCCTGCCGCTGCCTCGTCGCTTGCTGTAGGCGGTGGCTGCTCACAGTCTCTCTTTACGAAAACCCTAAAATAAAATTTTTGATTTTCTAGGTATTTTTACTTTTTATCTTAATCTTATTATTTATGTTTTAATCTTTAATCTTAATCTTAATCTTCTTGTTTTAATCTTTAATCTTAATCTTAATTCTTGAATTTGTTAGAATGTTGTTTCTTGATTTTTTTTTGTTTATGTTCATGGAGTAATTGAATATTTGTTAAGGTTAATGTGTTTGTTTAACTTGAACAATTAATTATGAATACAAAATTTAAAACTAAATAGCTATTAAAAATCCAATTAAATCCTACAATTTTATTGAATTAGGTAGAAGTTTCGATAAATAACATCAAGAACAACAATTTCTAAAATTATAATCACCGCAAGAATTTTTTTTTTTGTAAGAGAAAGAACAAAATTTTTACTGAATAAAAAACATGTTATAGAAAAAAATAGAGATAATTTGTAAAAGGGTAGTGAAGAAGCCGAGATCTATAGAAACAAACAAATATGATCAAAATTTACTTTTATTTCATCAAATGGAATTTAAATATCACTAAAAAAATCTATATTAAGTTATAGAAAATCGTAAATAAGAAATTTATAAAAAATATAAATTGTTGTCAGTTTGTTGCCTCTTATATTACTTTGGCTTTTTCTTGAGATTATTACTCTTTTATAACGCATTTTGCCGAAATAATAAGAATTTTAGTTATTAGTTATACAAAAGAAATTCTGTCGAAATTTAGTCCGTTCATCGGTGCCCCAGGAGTCTCCGAATCCTGGATCCGCCACTGGTCATAGATCAACAATAAGCAAGCAATGAGTATGGGTAGAGTTGTCATGACAAACTTTAGGCGCCTCTTAGTGGATGGCCGAGGTAAAGCTTCTTGAGCTTATAGGCTATTGATCATATCTAGGTAATACACATAACCTCAACATGTGGCACCTAAGATGCATGACATGTCGGTTAGAGTGATATAATGAATAAGCAACAACTCTTATTAATCACCGTAATTTGTAAGTTACTATAAAAAGACAAAACAACTATCAATATAGTAATTAAACAAATATAAACAAATTAAATTCTAAAAGCCCCGCTCTGTAAAATTATTTCACGTAAGAGTGATTTGTCAATATTACACGTCATCGTTATTACTTAAACTGCCTCCTAATTCCAGTTGGTGCCTTGGTATTCCCATTTTTGATTTGGACAATGAAAAACGACGTCGTCAATTACGTATCAATGTGCATTGGGCAATGAGTCGATCCCCATGTCTAATTAGTAAGTAAACCTAACTAAGAAGCTGTTCCAATTCAACAAAACTGCAGCGAACTCAAAATTCTTGCTTCAACGGTGAATGTGAAAGTAGATTTGAGAAAATGATATCAATTTGGCGGCAAATCTCCCGAACTATCTCTTCTCCATCATCATCTCCACTTCCTTCTAGATTCTCCTCAACATCATCGCCATATATAGGTAAACGAATTTTCTTGAAGAATTGTTCCGTTTATTTTCATTTGATTTACACAAATTTCTTTGTAAATTGTGACAAAATTGTACTGTGCATTAATTAGAAAAATAACCATAGTTATGTCCAATTGTCCATGCTTTCTTTGGGATGTGGAGTTTTAGGGTTTAGGGTTTTAGGTGAGTAATTATCCTAAAAACCTAAACTCTTATGAAGTCTTAGTAATTAGCTAGATTTTGTATTTATTTAAAATATTTATTATGTATGTTCTTTCCCCCCTGATTATTTATTTAAGAGTTAAGATTGTTGCACTATACTATAGCATAATCAGAGGTCATTTTTCTTTCTGTATGTTGTGAGGTTAATATGTTTTTCCAGTTTTTTGAATTGGGTAATTATTGTGAGGAGTGCTATTGGATTTATGTGTAAAACTTCAGAAAGGATAACTTCTTTTAGATTTTTGGTTGGAGTTTAACTTTTTAAATAAGGGATTTATGTTTGGTTTGATATGGCAGTAAAGGTTGGAATTCCGGAATTCTTGAATGGGATAGGGAAAGGAGTAGAGGGTCATGTGGAAAAGCTTGAATCTGAATTTGGGGACCTCCAAAAGTTGCTCGTTGTTCGTACGCTGAAACTCAAGAAACTTGAGATCCCTTGTAAACATGTAAGTCACTCTTGATGATGTCTTAGTTTTTTCCTAAGAGATTGATGCACTATTCTACTTATGATTTCATGAGTGCAGGAGTCTTAATTGCATTACAACCATCATGTAAAATATATTTTTCTGTAAATTGTGTTGATTTTTGGTGTTGACTTGGTGCCTTTTTAGCCTGAAACTGTATTCTGGTATTGATAATGGAACCTGGGAAGGAGGGAGTTGGATATTGTAACAAATTGCCAAGAACCGTTACCGAAAGTGATAGTTTGGATACTTTGAGTCTGCCCAATGACTCCCGTAGGAGAACCCCCTTTTTGCAAGGGATTAGGTTATATTCTTTTTAACTTTGTATTCATCAAAACACAATTATGGGCTCTTCAAGATCATTTTTCGGCCTTTCCACGGCCATTTATGGTAACATGGGGTAGTAGTGACTAGTGAGACAATTAGGCATTCCATATTACATTTTAACTTTATCCCCATTGTATTTTGGAACACCTTGAAAGTGTAAATTGTAGCCTTTATATGGGAGCTTTTACAAACTATAGGGGGGTTTCTGCTCACAATGCTTCGAAAATCTTCCCAAGTCTCGAATGGGTTCTAGGAGGAATATTTAGTGGATAGAATTTTGTTTGTGCTAGCAGATTTTATAACCTATTCTGGCATACTTATGAGCTCTTCGAGCTCATTTCGTGGCCTTCCAAGGCTCGTTCATGGTTAAATAGGGCATGCAGTTACGAGTTATTCATGAGGCTTCATATACTGCATCATCACTATGCCTTCGAAATCTTACGAAACACACTGAAAGGTAAAATTATAGCCTTTGAGATGAGGATTTTTGGGACCTCTCTCGAGCCACCAGCTTAGAATTTCTTAAAACTTTCTGGTGCTCCCTATGGATCCGAGGAGAGTGCTTCGAGCCTGGATTAACTGGTGCATAATTAGAGGTAGTGTGACTCTTGGGGTTGCATCATCACCTCAAATCCATGCCTACGTACCTAAATTAACATGAGTTTTCTGAATCCAAAAAAGTTGTGTTGCAGTATGGTCACAACCTCTAAGAATTTTTTGTGTAATCCCTAAATACATTTTATAGGATCATACTGTTACTCAAAATTTCTCTTCTTCCCACTAGGTCAGTTTCTTGTGTGGAGAACACATGTCAGCGAGATCCAAACTTGAACCGCCAGAAGACTGAGGCAGAAATGACCAAGACAATACATGATTGAAGAAAGATATTTATGACTTGATGAGTCATGGAGATTGCACCGCTAGGGAATTGGATAACTAAAACCCTTTAACAAAGTGTTGCAGGTAGTGTTAGTCTTGAAAAAAAGCCCTGAACATCATTTTTGATGTATAGATTAATTCATATGACCGGAGGGCGGAGGGGTTTAGAATTGTTGCAAATGATTTGATATTTCACGGTAAATTTGAAGAGATACTTTATATTGGTTTCATCTGTCACACACTACGCTAGGTAGTTGATGTTGTGATGCTTTGTGCATCTGAATATGGAGTGATAGTAGATGCAAAATATTTCTAGTTGGGTAGCGTTTCTTATCCGGAAAATAGTTGCTTCAAAGTATGAATCCAAGTTAATACACATTTCAGATTTTGGGAGATCGAGTTTTTGCTTTCTAATTCTACCTACTGTTCCTGGGAGGAAATTCTGCTGTTTGACCTCTTTTGGTCTTCCAATTAGGACTTGAATAATGTTTTTTATCCTTTTCTTTCCTTGTTTGTTTTGGGTGGAGGGGTGGGGTGTTCCTCTCTTTTTGAATAGGGAGTATATGTAACGATTGCAACATAGTTCAAAAGGCTCCAATGATGTAGTAATAGCTCAAATGGTTTCAGATAGTCTAATTTATAACAATGAAATTCAGGATGGAAATGCCCAAATGGTTTCATACTAACCAGATTAACTTTTGGGCATTCTTTCATGCACAGTTTGATTTTGCTTTCGTAGTCAATTACAATATTAAGCATTTTTTCCACCCCTGCTCTGAATACCTATATTGCCAATGCCTCATTCTTATGAGGATTTATCATGATCTAACTAATTTCTGATGACATTGCATTAAGGTCATCCACATATAGGTAACAACTTTTAATTCTACCTCGACTTCCTGTCATGACACTTATGTACATGAATTTCTGACATTTTGCTCTCTGTTTGTCAGAGGAAGCTGATACTGAAGTATGCCCACAAATACAGATTAGGACTTTGGAGGCCACGATTTGACATGGTGAAGGTTTAGCTCCTTGTAGTCTTTATAAGGCGGTACTGGAAATACCAGATTACATGATTGCCTGTCTAAACCAGCCTGCACCAGGATGTCTACGGGATTGCATTGTTGCAACCATGCAAGTATAATTGACGTTAACTTTATTGATAGTTCTTTTTTGGCTTCATCAGGTTTGGTTTAAATGAAAGACTAATTTTGTTCTGTTACTTTGTTCTTGAAGTGGAAACTTTCTCATATTTTGTGTTCTTTTTTGCTTCATTGTCAATTATACTATAAGAATTTATCAATATGTTATTTGATGCATCGTAAAGCAGCAGCACAGTTATCATGCTGTGTTCTTTTTCCTTGATCACCTTTCTTGTACAAACCTTATCACCTGGCCAAACACTGTGGATTCACCAAAATTAATACCAATCTTGTAAGAAGCATAAGCATCAATGGTAGCATACTCAATAAGTTGATATTAATATAATCTACACTAAAAAGAATTAACAGAACGCACTTAATTATATTTTAACATATAAATTGAGAAAAAAAAACAAATAGTACAATTGGCAAGGTAGTACATGGTTTTTTTTGACAATAAAAGTGGAACTAATATTGCAATTGGTTCCCTAAGTTTGACAGTCCTAAACTACTGATTTGTACATATTCTAAAATCTGAATTTTTTTATTTTATAATGTGATGAGGCAAGTGTATTGGATGACTTTGTGATTGTTATAGGATGCCTTGGGATGATGTGTTTTGTCTTCTAAAGATACATACACGGAGTAAAATTTTATATCATGTTCAATCTCTTATTGTGGAGTAAATATAGTAAGTATAAATAATAATAATTTTTTCTTGAACGTAAGATTTCATTAAGTTGATAAGTAGAGGTAGTATGTCCTCACTAACATAATAAGTGAACGTAGTATGACGTCAATTGGTGGATTATTTTACTCGGGATATATGGGGGCATTTTGAGCCATCGCGAGGGTATTCATACTTAACCATGGGCACTGAAGTATAGTGTGTTGCCTATGGTAAAGACTTGCTTAGAGTAATGAACTTGGATTCAAAGTTTATTTTTTATTTGAAAGATTGATATATATCATAACAAGAAAAAGAAAAAACAAAACACTGTAACAGCTGAGACAAGGCTAACAAAACAACATAGAAGTGGACTATCTTTAAGGTGCAAACGCAAACATACACCAAAAAACCATTGACACCAAAACACCATTTCAATACAAAAACGATACAAAACAACCCAACTCCCACCTAAACATCAAAGACAAACTAGCAACAACAGCGATCCAACGAACCATAATCCAACCCCCGCAATGCAACAACACCACCAGACATAGCAAGAACCCCCACAACACCAATCTACCACCCACAGGGCCACAATAACAGCACACCAGTAGTCCCAACAGCAATCACCCCATTAGTCAGCACATTAGTGAACACAACAGCTTCTGCAGGTTGTATTGCAGCCAACAACCCCCCCAATTTATATCTGTTTAAGCTCATTTCAGTGTATTGTTTTAATGTGGAAATGGTATTCTAAAACACTGTTATAAGGTCTGTCTAGTGGGGTTATTGGTGGCTATTAAAGATGTTGTGTGCTGTTGTGTCACGCTATTGAGGGCTTTATTGGCAACAATATATGTTGTTTTAAAATTGCACAAAATGATCATAAACTGATAAACTTACATCAAATTCAATTTAAATACCAATATGATGCGAAATCGTGCACACAGCTCCAAAAACACATAACAACTACTTACAAAAGAATTTTAGCATTGCACTAAAAATAAAGTAATTAACTATTTTAAGCTTGAAATTTTCGTGAACGGGTAGTGTATGGGGGTGGGAATGCTTTTGTAACCTCGCTAGACTCTAGCTCTACCATAAAAAGATTTGTTATTATAATCTTGCAATCTTGTTACCCCCTACCTTTTTCCCTTTTTAAGGAGAAAAGGTTAGGAGAGCAAGAGGTTGCAATCCACATTGACTTAATTGATGCAATTACTAGGAAAAAATGATCTCAAAACAAAGGAAGAAGAATCAAATGAAAGGGAAACAAAATCGAGAGGTATATGAAAAAAATCTCTTTTGGTTTGGTTTATATCTTGGCTACTTGAATAAGCATCAAGAAGATAATCATCATTGTTGGGATAGGAAAATGGTATCAAAATAAAACTCTAATATGTCGATCTTGACTTCTTGAATGTTCATCTCTAAGATAACCATGAAAAAGAAGAAAGGTAGAATAGATAGAATCAAAATGAACATGTATTTGGTATTGCTTGTGATGATGTTCATGGAGGATTTCACAATCTCTAAGGAATTTGGATGCTTGAGATTGAGATCATCCTCTATAGCTTGTAAAATTTCATTAGGGTGTAGTAATGATGGATCATCCTAATTGTTTGAGCATTTCTTATGTATGCGTTGCTATAATGCAAACTATGCACGGGTCGAAGGCGTCCTCTGTGGTGAAGGCTCTTGGGGTCAGATTTGTCCTAACTTCACTTGTCTAGGTTCGTAGTGATTGATGAAATGTGAAAAGTTGTTTGGGTTCTTCTAATTGTTATTGATTCGTAAAATTATTATCATAATCGATTTGTATGATGAATCTTGTTGTGGATGCTCACTAAATGACTTGATTTCTTTACATTTTTGTATATTTCAGTTCATGATTATTCAATTCATCAATGCAATTAGCAATTTTGTTGGAATTGTAATTGTCTTGTGTCTTAAGCTGCAACTGAAATATTGCTTTTTGTATTACATTGAATTTGATTTCAATACTCCCTTTTGTCTCTGCCAATATAAGAGGTGGTTTGGGAATTGAGATTTTCTCTTAATTGCTTATAATTTGGGTCTTAATTGTTTATATCTTCAAGTTACCCCAAAGCACACTTTCAGTATGATCTTGGGCTTGACAACTTGAATTTTGTTGAAAATGTGATGGCACTTGAAGTAGAATTTCAGTTTAAGATCCTAGACAACAAAGTCAACAAGATCAAATACATTGAAATATCAATGGATCACCCTCAAGCAAAAATAGATGGCCAGTTTGAGATCTCCCATTTGCTTTTGCATTCCTTGAAATTTGCCTTAGTATTTAACATAAGGCTGGTCTTTTTTCTTTTTAGACTCTACTTCATTTGTTTGTCATTATTCCCTCAAAATCAGAGGTGGTCTTTTCTCCTCATATCCATATTACATAATATCTGCATCTTTATTCATCTATGCAGTATTTGTGTTTCAGGGTACCACAACACCAAATTTCTAATATGGTTTTCCATTGAAAGCTACCAACTTGGAACTTTCTATATGAGTTTGTTTCTTTCCTTCGTTAAAAAATAGAATTACTCTTATGTGTTTAGTTTTGCCGCATTTCTTGCTTTCTTCATTTTGTAACTCGGCTGTAAATGATTACTCTAAGACTTGGATTTTGTCACTTGAAATATAAAAGTCATCCAAGTCTTCTCCAATATGTATATAATATTGTAGATTTTATTTTTCTGCTTTCAAAATCGTAATTTTAGGATCACAAATCATATCAAACGCCATATTATGATTTAGTTAGATTTAGTTTACAGTTTAGACTTATGCTATGTGAATTGTCAATAAGTTTTGAAAAGTTCAAACAAGATTATTGAGTTACTTATATAACTCGATATAAACTCAAATATAAAAGTAAGAGTTTATATAAGTGTGATAAATAATTCCTTAATTCAAAATGACTTAGTTTATATGGTGAATAGTGAGTAATTTGGAGACTTTATATTTTTTTTGTTGCGTGATTTAAAAGATCTAATTTATATATCCTAAATGTTAAAATGACATTGCCAAGTTAAAGGATTTTGATAAATTGTTGCATGAAATATCATCTCAATTATATAAATTGTTAATTGAAAATAAATTATTTTATTTAAATTGAAATTGTTCATTAAAGATTAATCGATTACTTGAATTGTTAATTACTTAATACCCAACATTGATGTCTAGCAAATTGTTGTAAATTATAAAGAGCCATCAACTTTTGCTTCAAAAGATGACTTCGTTTGTTGTTCAAAGGTATAATTCAATACTTTTTCATTGAACAAGGAGCTGCTGATAAACAAATTTACCTTTACATTTGAATTTGTTAATTTCTTGACCTACCTAGCTAAATTTTATGGCTGAACATTTAAAGCTTTCAATACGTTTTCAGGTCTTGATTTAATGTTGCTGTTTACTACTTTCTATCTTCTACTATTGTATCTTCATACCTTTGCAACATATTGTCATTATAATATTTTGATTTGAATTATTGTTAATAGAAGTATATAGATAACATTTTAAAATTCGACAGTGTAACTGAGGGACCACTTACTACACGCACGACTCACAACTTATTTGTGAAAAAGCCAAAAACTATCTACCACGTAGAATTTCCTTTTGTTCAATATATTTCTATATCTAAATTAATAAAATAAATATTTGGGAAATTCCACGTGGTAACCCTGAGGTTTTGGGTTTTCCACGTGGTAATCAAAGCTTTAAAAAAATCCACATGGTAACCCTGAGGTTTACCAAATTGTTCTGACATGACCTTTTGGCATATAAAACGTTAGCATAACGTTAGGAAACATTAATTTTGAAGCTTTAAGGCTATTGTACACCTATGTATGCAACTCACCATTTTAAATGCCATCAGTTTCAACAATTTTCCCCAAAATATAAACCCAAACTACAATCTTTGGATTTGGAGGGAAAAAAATAATTTGGATGAAAAATGATAGATTTGAGGTTTAAATTTTGGGGAAAAAGGTTCAAACTGATGTCATTTGAAATGGGGATTCGTATAAATATGCATACAACAGCCATAAAGCTTCAAAATCAACGTTTGTTAATGTTTTTATGTGCAAAAAGGTCATGATGGAACATTTACGTAAACCTCAAGATTACCGCGTGGATTTTTTAAAAGTTTTGGTTACCACGTGGAAAATTCAAAACCTCAGGGTTACCACGTGGAATTTCCCTAAATTTTTTTAGCAAGGATAACTCGCGACCACAAAAGGAGCCAGGAGCGTGCCAAGGGTTGCATATGTGGCAAAGAAACCGTCTCAGTTTAATGTAGGCTGTAAACCAATCAGAATACTTGATAATCCCAATTCTCATCTTACCCTTCCATCGTGGCACATATTTTGCCACTCCTTTTTTTTTTTTTTTTTTTTTTTTAATTTTTTATTTTGTACTCTACTCGTGATTGTTTTCTGGGTTGCTTCCCAAGTCCCAACCCTTCACTGAAACAAATTCTTTCATTTTCTTTATCATCTAGATCAACAATGGCGTTTTCTTCCTCGTTCACCTCTCATTCTGTTCTCGACCTTTCTTATTTTCACCCGTACACACTTCGCAGATTTCGGTTTTATTCCTCTAAAACTAAGACACTACGAAACCCTAAATCCTATCGTCCCCATCATATTCGAGCTGTTAGGGAAAATACAATACCCTCGAATGAAGAAAGAGAGATTCCCATGATTAATGGCGTAGATAGCCTCAATTTGAATGGAAACGGAAATAGTTCGATTGAGAATTATTTAATTGGAAACGATGATGTTGAAGGGAGAAAAAATGGTGCGAATAATGGAAGCGTTGTTAAATATGTCAATGGTGATAGTGTTGCGCCAAAAGTTGTGGCGGAAGGAGTTTCTCCTTTCGAGGTGGAAATTGTAGCGACGAAGAAAAGGACAGTGGAGGACATTGGTCAAGAGGAAGCTTGGTTTAAGCGTGGTAGTCGCGATCAGTTAGAGGTAATCATTCTTTTACTTCTTTTTTATTTATCAGAAATTGTTCATCTTATTGTCCGGGTTTTTCTGTATTTATATTCGCAAACCATTACATTGAAGAATTAAATACTTTGATGAAAATTATATTTCTGCAGTCTGCACTCTGCAGCCTTGTTTTGTGATGTCTCAGTACTTGTAGGGGACAATGGTCATTTGGCATGGCAAAAATCATACCAAAAGATATGTGAGCAAAATGCGCAATCCAATTGATGCCTTATGCAAAAAAGAGAGAAAAAAAAACAGTTATACAACTTACACTTCACACACAATCAGTGGCTGATAAAATAATGTAACTTAGGTTTGCATCAATGTTTGCTTCTTGGCCCCATTGATCTTGTAGAATCAGTAACACGAGTACTATTGCAAACGTAAAAGAAGTTTTTCCATTTTGATGATTTAATTCAATTTTTCCACATGTAATAAAGAACACACCTCCAAGATCGTACACATGTTTTACGCTCTCTTTATGCAGTGAATAGCGCACAAGACCTAGTGTGCGATCAGGAGTGAATACCGGACTAGTGATTTGGCACAATAGATATTGAAATTAGCTAAAGCCTCTAGGACCATGTATTAGAAATGAAAAACCCAAGAACTATGTATGTAATGTTTGCAAACCTCCTAGAATTTAAGATGGTTGGATGGGGAAATAATGATTTTGTAAAACACTAGATTTGATTTCCTTAAGCTAGAATGCACTACGCGTAGCATAAGCAAGATGCTTGCCAAACTTTTGATGAGGTTCAATCACGAATTTAACTTAAGAGAATAATCCTTTTTCCTCTTTAATGTAACCTCAACTTTAGATTATATACTACTCAAGTTAATTTTTGTCTTAGCTTTAAGTGTGATCATTTAGGAATATAATAATTTAGTTAACTCAATCTAATTGGTTAACTCTCCTAAGTATTTTCTAGCAAGTAATAAGGATTATCATACATATTATCATCATAAATATATTGGGGGTATTTGGCAATTGGCTGTTGACTTTTTTGGCTAGCTTGTTTGACCAGCTGAAAATGCTGGCTGTTTTTGTTAGCTTTTAAGTTAGCTGAAAAAGCTAGCTGTTTGTGAAGATGTTTGGTAAATCTAAGTATTGGTTGTTAGTTGTTTATTAGAGAAAAAGTGGGTTATCAAGCCAAAAGCCAACAAAAAAAGCTAACTGGAGCAACTCTTTCATTTTGGCTAAAAAACCAGCTTTTCAGTTGCTTTAAAAGTCATTTACAAAACACTTTTTTTGGCTGTTTGACCAACCAACAAGCTAAAAGCCAAAAGCCAACCAAAGAGCCAATTGAGAAGCTAATAACCAAACACCCCCATTGTTATTTATATTTAATTTTTGCCTAACAATGGTGAAGTACAAAATCTTCTAGAGTCATATGCTTTAGTTTGTTTATGGTTTTCAAATGTTAAGATAAAAAAAACTGAGCAATTTCTTGTGTTTACTGTCATATTTGTAATTGTTACCATGATGATATTATTACATTTTTATGACTAATTACTTATTTGGTATTAATCAATAAGGGGCTCCTATCATTATAATCTTAATTATGCTTAGTTGCTTTCTGTAGGTCTCTGTTGCACCGGGAGGCCGCTGGAGCAGGTTTAAAACTTATTCAACAATACAAAGGACATTAGAAATTTGGGGCTTTGTTCTGACATTTGTCTTTAAAGCTTGGTTGGACAATCAGAAGTTTTCTTATAAAGGTGAATATATTGGAGTTGAGTCTCTAATTTGGGCTCTGTCAATCACTATTTAACTAGAAGGGGTACTAGTCTCTATGCTTTGATTTAAATGAATTTTATTATATACTGGTTTTTTCAATTAAGGGATGACTTAATTTCTATCTTACAACCATCATTCCATTCCTCTTATCCACCTTTTTACTTGGATGGCCTTCTCTATATATATCTATATTTTCTCACAGTTCTTGCTTTCTCCTAATGAACAATTGTACAGGAGGTGACCAATTCAATTATCTTCTATCATCATCCACCTACAGATAATAGTGATGCTAATCCTTAGTAAAATTCTCTTATGCATTCTTCAATGCTATGTTACTTAGACTCGCCAATTTCGACGCCTCAATAGTTTTGGTACGACCGGTACGAGTACTGGTACTGGTGCTAGATATGCATTTGGTATGTTGGATCGAACGTCGGTATGGTATCTGAAAAAATGAGATCTGTTTTTAGGGTTTGCAAGACATTAAACCCTAGATCTGAAAAAAGGGCTCTAATTTAACTTCATTGAGTATGGAATCTTAGGGCTTCTGGTCGCCCCATTCATTGGAGGCTACCCGAATTCTGTCGAAGAATTAGTTCTCTCCATTTCTTTAATATCGTTCTTGACATTTTTACTCTCTCTCCTTCTGTTTTTTTAGTTTTCACCATTTGGTTTTGTTGCTGTGATAAATTAAGAAGAGGGATCCTATTTTGAAGAAACCCAAGTGACTTTGATTCATCTTAGTGAAATGCACTACTTCCCCATGATAATTTTTTAAGGCTATGATATATGCAACCCAAAAGCTTTGGAATCCTATAGAATCCTAAGGGATGTTTATAAGAAAAGAATCATTTTGTTACTTCCATAAAAACTAACACTAATTGCTTTGGAAAAGTGTACTTTTATTTATATTCTTCTCTCATCAAATCTTTAAAGGCTTTGGAAATTACAATCAGTAAGTATACCCTTCTTTCTTTAGTCTTCCTTAATTTCTCTATACAACCAAGCCATCAATCACCATTAGCGCTACCACCACCTCCAACTCCTTAACGAACTACCATTGCCACCATTTTTTTGTGACCATTTTAATTTAAAATATTCACTTGCACCGTAAAAATCTATCACCATCCACGAGATTGTCACCTTTATCGTCCAAGCATCGTCCACCATTACCACTTTCAAGCCATACTTTCCAAGAAAATCACTCAAAATTAAAACCAAATAATAAAGGCTGAACTAAAAATCACAATTATTCAAAATCATGAAACAGATTCTTACATTTAGATCAAAACCCACAACCATAAACTAAAGTCTTTGGATTCAATTGAATAGCCAAAATAAATGGATAATTTTATGGGAGATATCTTAATGATAAGTGATAAAGATGTGGTAAACATGAATATATGAAATGTTGATGATGTTGGGGCTATGATGGATACTAGTTTCAAAAATGACGACGGTGGTGGCGCACATGACAATGGATAGTGGCGGATCTTATGGTAGCACTGGCATGGTGGTGCGATGGTTGTCAACTAGTAGTGCTGCAGTGGTGGTGGTTTTTTGAAGATTGGAAGCAAAGAAAACGAAAGAAAAAAAATCAAATTGTATTTTACAAGACAGAAATAAAAGTTTAAATGAATGCATGATAAGTGCTTTGCTGTAACTCATGTCATTATCTCTTATTTGCAACGCTTAGGGCTCTAAATGTCATTCTTGTTATTTTCATTCTTAACTTTTTATTTTGTTTTTTTTCTATTTGTTGTATTTGGTTTGCTTTTTAGATTTAAATTAGGTTTTAATGACAATTGTTTCATAGATTGATTTGCCTAATAGGGGTTGAAAAATAAAAAAATTACAACTTTAGTGTTCTTTAAAACTTAGTTCCCAAAATGGTATTCATTTAGTCAAATTGGTTTACCAAGCTACATTTTTTTGGTTTGGTAATTCCAAACCTGTAAGAGGATAATGCTGTTTTGTCAAGCAAATACATGCGTCAAACAAATTCAAAAAAATCCCACAAGTCTTACAGAAAGAGCTGAATGTCCAAAGAATACTTCTACATGCAACCAAAAATCTTAATCAAGTCCAAAGTCAAAATCAATAAAGATGTTTTACTTTCCACCTTTTGACCTTTTACTTTACTACTTTATAACCTGATAATTTTTACTATATTTTTAGGCAATTTCATATTTCAAAATTTACTTGAGAATTCTTTTATTTTCGTGTATCCCCATACATGTATCCAATAATAGGACACTGTTCCCGTGTCCTAAATCCTAAATATTTAAAATAGCTTACCGGAAAAAAAGATCCGCGCCCGTATTCGACACTTGTACTTGACTCCAGGTAAGATAGCTTCTGTGTAGTTTATTTCTTTAGGAGGTCTTATGGTGAACATGGCAATTTTTCTAGTCACTATAAGAACATATTTTATTTAAGCAACAATTTTTGATTTTATTTATTGTTGCTGCTTCTTTTTTTCTGGGGTATGTTTCAACCTTTATTCCTGACATGCAGGAGGGATGACTGAAGAAAAGAAAAGGGTGAAACGGGTAGCTCTTGCAAAGTGGCTAAAGGAAAATATTTTGAGGCTGGGTCCTACTTTCATTAAAATTGGACAACAGTTCTCTACAAGAGTTGATATTCTTGCTCAAGAATATGTTGATCAGCTTTCAGAACTTCAGGTCAATATTCTTGTTGCCACCAGTGAGTTCTTGATGACATATATAATTTTGATCTCAAACCAATTTGGTTTTCTGCACCAGAAAAATTAAATGTTCTACTATTAAGATTGTCATATCAGTTTTCACTCTGCCGCGGAATTTTTACTATTTTCTGACTATCTATTTTCTTATATTTGAATTGTTGTCTTTAAAGAGCTTATCCATAATAAAGGACATGTAAGTTTGGGCTCATCTTACATGTGTAGTATTAAAAAATAACCATGTTAGTCTTAGTGAAAACATTAGTTTGCAAGGGTTAATAATTTGCAGTAATTCTCTGGACTTTGTACAAAACTATAATCTTTATGATATAATAAATTTAGAGAAGAAAAATGAATCTTGACAACTCAGTTGTTAGGCCCTAAATTTTTTTGTGTGAACACTCAACACTTAACGGGCTTCTGGCATCCTATGTATTTTGTATCAGTTGAAAATGTAACATTGAGGGTCAATATTAGGTAAAATGTTCAATTTTTTTCTTCTCATGATAATGAAGTATTAATTTTTGATTTGACGCTTCCAAATTGAATATTATGTCCTTCTGATCCTTCCGTTCATACATTGATATGTAGGACCAAGTTCCTCCTTTTCCATCAGAGACAGCTGTATCAATTGTTGAAGAGGAGCTTGGAGCTCCACTAAGAGATATATTTGAGCGCTTTGATTATGAGCCAATAGCAGCAGCAAGTCTTGGTAATTGTTGGACCTTTATATTTTACTCAACGTGGTTTAATAAATGAATAGAAGTGTGAAACAACTGATTTGCAGGTCAGGTCCATCGAGCAAGAGTTAAAGGACAAGACGTAGTTGTTAAAGTGCAGAGGCCTGGCCTGAAAGATCTCTTTGATATTGATCTCAAAAATCTGAGGGTCAGTGGTTGGTTTAATATCTATATACTGTTACTTTATTCACTTCTTTTTTGGTATAAGTTCTCTTGCATGACATCTGTGTCCTTTTAAGAATTCAGGAAAAATATTAGTTTATAGTTTTGCCCTAGGGTGATCCAGAACAAAAGTCTATTGCAGCTCTCTATGCTGTGCATTTCTGCAAGGCTATTCATTGTGCATCCATCCACCTAGTAGTGGAAACATTACCTTCGTTCAAAATCATAATATATTTACCAATAACTCCATTATATACTCTATATTTCCAGATTTTGTATTTTGACAATGTAAAATCTGGAAATATCATACAATTTAATAAAAAGAATGTAAAATTCCCCATGGCATGCTTAGAGTGATTTGCCATAAGGAGTGATTGTTACCAAAATTAACCTCAACTTATTCCTTGATATGAGTTTGTTATTTTTGAAATTTTCTTGAAATATGTTATTTTTGAATTTAAATGTTACATAAGATTTTCAATTAGTTTCTTTGAACATATATTTGCTTTTTTTAATGTTGAAGTATTTTAACTAATAAAGTTTATGTATTAAAATTTTAAATTTTAAAATATTGCCTCAAGAACATACATGATAATCTAAAATTATTTTAAGAATAATAAAGAATCATTATGGTAATATTGTTAAAAGATTATTCAAATTTGTCTTAAAAAGTACGAGAACTTTTATCAATATTTATATTAACAATCTAATTTTATTTCATTTAAGGCACTATATGTTCTAAAATCTGGAAATATAGAGTATATAATGGAATATATACTCTATATTTCCAGGTTTTGCATTGTCAAAATACAAAATCTGAAAATATAGAGTATGTTGAATAATTGCTAAAATACCTAAAGTGATAATTTTTCTAAAATTGATAAAATACCAGGCTTTAGTCAAATATAGTTTTACTTTATTAATATCCTTGAATCCTTATGTTTATGTAACAACTTCGGGTCCACCGGTTCTCAAGACATATTTTAGGAGAAATAAGAGGGGCGGGGGAAATAAATAAAATGTATGGGCGGGAAAGGGAAATGAATTAGAATATTGTAATAAAGTCTTGGGGGGTTTTAGTATTAATGGGCCTACGTGGCATCTTTAAATACTTAGGGGGGTTCTTGGGCTTTTATAAATGTAATCCTATGTAGTATAAATAAGGCATCATGTAAACATTAAAGGCTGTCCAGTTTTTGAATAATAAGAAGAAATAAGGAGGGAGTTTCACAAGCTCGAAATTGTGAGGGAGTTTCCAAAGCACTCTAAGCTTTGGGGTTCATTCTTTGTGTCTCTTTAATGTTCTTGATTCTGTTTTTGTGTGAAGTTTAGTATTGAAGGTAGGGTGTGTTACAAAGGTATCAGAGCGGAATCGATTGATAGTGCGCTGGGAGATCAGAATTTTCAGGTTGTAATGGAGGAAATCGTGCAAGAAAACAGGCGGTTAGCGGATGCGGTGGATTTAATCACTAAGAGACAAGACAAGATGGAAGAGGTCTTGATGGAATTAAGGGAAGGACAAGCAAGATTGTTGGAAAGGAGTGAAAAATCAGAAGGGAATTATAAAAAACAGCCTCAAAACCGAAATCAAGAAAGGGAGGAAACGAATCTTGAATGGAGTCGTCAAAAGGAAAGAAATAGGATTAAAGATGATCTTGATGAGTTTCTTGAAGGCTTTGGACCTGAAATTTCTCCTTTATACATGCTACAAAAGGCTGTCCAAAATGGTGTCATTCAATCTTTCAAACCCACATCAACTCAGGAAAGTTATGAGAAGACGGGAAAAGGGATTTGTGACATTTGTGATGAATATGCTGATTCTAAACATAGTCACAAAGGATACTCACTGCTCATCTTACATCAAGATAGGGAAGATGAGTTAATGGCATTTGTATTTCATAAAGTAAGAAAGGAAGACGTCCAAGAAGAGAGTATAAGAGAACGTGATAAATGTAAGGTTCTACTTACTGATGAGGAAGAGCCATTGGAAAGCCAAGAAGATACTGAAAATATGAAAGAAAGGATCAAGAATATGCTTCAAGATTACGAGAAACCTGTTCCTTGTATTGAAGACACCATTTGTGAAGATTCTGGGATGAATGAAGAGATTGAAGGCAAAATAGATTTGAAGCTTAAAGAAGATATTATGGATATATGTGAGGAACTAAAAATAGTCCATAAAGAGAAGGTGAAATATCAGGAAAAGTACCCATTTGTGGTGGAAAAAGAAAAGGTTGATGTAAGCATAATGGGGAAGAAATTGCTACAGAAAATTAAAGAAAGAGGCAACAAGATGAATTTTGAAAAGAAAGAAAGTAAAGAACAGGAAAACAGAAAAAAGAAAAGACAGAATAGGGTAAAACAAGAACAATTAAGAAGGGAAAAGAGGAAGAAGGGACAACAGAGGAGCAGAAAAGCAAAAGAGTATTTGGGCACGTGGGGAGGTTCATGGAGGGTGGCATTTAGAGGCGCGTGGAAAGTGTTGGAAGACGTACCAATGAAGAAATGTATGAAAAGAGAAGAGACTTTAGATGTTCATGACAGTGGATCTGGAGGAGGACCGGGCTGGAGTCACCAAAACCCAGAAAAGACAGAGAAAGCAAGGAAGCGTGAAGGATGTATGCTTGGAGGCGAGATCACCAATCGAACTGGAGTCGATGGTGTAGGTGGCTGCAAATACTCAGAGGCGGTGATCTTGACGGTGGGATACATGGAGATGGAGGACCACCATGACAAAGGTACTCATGTTGTATTTGAAACAGCGAAATTGAGTAAAGAGAAGAGGGGAATTTCGAAGAAGGCAGCCGGAGAATATGGATGGATCATCGGTGGTGGGAAGCCGGCAGCATGGGTCGGAGAAAGTGGGCGACTCACCGTGAATTACTGGTGGTTGGCCGGTGTGGAGGTGAGATGCTGTGAAGGGGCTGTGATGTTCTTAAGGATGGATTTTGAAGAGAGAGAAAAAATCAGAGGAGATGAGAAGGAGCTGCCGACGGTGACAACTGGAAAAGTGGAAGGATTCGCGGCGAATTGGCGATCGGTGACCGGCATGAGAAAGGAATGGAGAGGGAAGGCTGAATTGGTTATGGGTTCTACTCTTGAAGGAGAGAAATGGGGTTTGAGGAATGCTGATTCTTTGAAGGTTCATGAGTTGGAAGGAAAGAATGGTGATATGAAGGTTTTAAAAAATCACCCAGTGAAGGTGAAAGGAAAATTGGAGTTCCATGATGATGACGTCATCGCTGATATCACCATACTCATTTCAGATCAGAATGTGGGCCTTTTTACCCTCTTAAAATGCATTTTTAAGATTTTCAATCCATTTAAAAATATTTCCAATCCATTTCTTTTCAACCCACTCACTTCATTAAACCAACTATTCAAAATGCATCTGTATAGACAAAAGAGCTTAGCACAATGGCTGAATGAGAAGCTTGGGCCACAGGTTTATGGTCCTTACAGAATCAGTCACAAGGGTGGACGGGTTGCGTATTGGTTGGAGCTACCTAAGGAATGTTTTGTGCATCCTGTTTTTCATGTTTCGCAACTTAAGAGAGTTGAAGGGACTGATCATAACACAGCAGCCAGCCTTCTTTTGACAGCAAAACTAGAGACAAAGATTTCACCGCTCGATGTGTTGCAAGATCAGCAACTTCCTTCCAAACCACGCGAAGTATTGGTCTTATGGGAGGGCCAAGAAGAAACGGAGGCAACATGGGAGGATGCCGCAAAGTTCCTTGCTACCTTTCCCGATGCTCACCTTGAGGACAAGGTGCTTAAATTGGCCGGGAGTATTGTAACAACTTCGGGTCCACCGGTTCTCAAGACATATTTTAGGAGAAATAAGAGGGGCGGGGGAAATAAATAAAATGTATGGGCGGGAAAGGGAAATGAATTAGAATATTGTAATAAAGTCTTGGGGGGTTTTAGTATTAATGGGCCTACGTGGCATCTTTAAATACTTAGGGGGGTTCTTGGGCTTTTATAAATGTAATCCTATGTAGTATAAATAAGGCATCATGTAAACATTAAAGGCTGTCCAGTTTTTGAATAATAAGAAGAAATAAGGAGGGAGTTTCACAAGCTCGAAATTGTGAGGGAGTTTCCAAAGCACTCTAAGCTTTGGGGTTCATTCTTTGTGTCTCTTTAATGTTCTTGATTCTGTTTTTGTGTGAAGTTTAGTATTGAAGGTAGGGTGTGTTACAGTTTAATACCTTTGGAAATGTAAAAATAAGTCATTTCAACTTTCTCCTTTATATGTACATCATGTGAAACTTTGAATGCATTAATTCATCTTTATTGTAGAGTTTTTGTAAGGCAAAATAAAAATTGAGGTGGGTAAATATAAGTATGAAAATACTTTGGGAAATGTTCCTTGTGATCTTGTAAGTCAGTGGATGGGTCATGGTCTTGTTTTGGACCAAATAATCATGAGATAGTCTAAAAGTGCATTTTTGACATGTCATAAGTCACAACTGAAACCGCAATAGAACCAACCCGAAAAATCAAAACAGATTGTCAATATCTTTACATATACCCAAAGCAGAAATTAACCCGAGTCAAGATATTATATTCGAAACCCTTGTAAACACCCAAATAGACACCTCTAACTGTTGAATTATTTTTAGGACTAATGGGCTTTGTAAAAAAAATTATACTAGAACCATTGTCTTTCTTTTGTAATGTCGTAAAAACTATACCTTTAAGTGTTTTGCTCTTTAGCCTGTCCTCTTCCATCTTCTCTAAAATTTGTTACCATCTGCGTCTTAACTATCTACGCAAATATGTGGGATACTTTCCATTTTCTTGTAGTTTGATTCATCTTATTGTAGGTAATAGCCGAATATCTTCAGAAGATTGACCCAAAGTCAGACGGCGCAAAAAGGGACTGGGTGGCTATCTATGATGAGTGTGCCAGTGTGTTGTATCAGGTTATCTTCTATCTTAAGACCACTTAAAGCATTTCATCTTTGTTGAATATTCTTAAAAAAAGAACGGGTGATTAAGTATATTGGGATTAAGGTTTTAACATTGTTGTTGTAGATCTAGATGATGTCTTTCTTGTTTGATGGTTTTTGCATCAGTTCTTTGCAATGTGCGGCATAATGCTTGGATATCATTTAATTTTCAAAGAATTATATTGAATAGGCTGTAGTGCTGCACCGTTGCATGCTTTCTTTCCCAATGCTTTTTGAAGAAGAGCGAGTGATTGTTTGGCTAAAGGAAATGAACATTTTGAATTTAATTACCATATACAGTTCTTGTGGATTGAACTAAACATATTTTGGCTAGGAGTTTTCCTATGGCATTTCATTAAGGATGGTTGAGCAAATTCCCATGTGTTGTTGGAATTGGGAAATCCTAATTCATAAGGAAGCGAAACTTTCATCTTACCTAATTATCATGTCCTTGAAGTACTCCAAGTCTCCAAGTTCACTTAAAATACTAGGGGGTTAGTGTGTTTGAGAAAAGTTCCAAAGCATCACATTGGACTTGTCAATTAATCAGTTGCTAAACAATAGTTGGCTAATCTTGAAGACATAAGTCAACAAGTGTATAGTGATAGAAGTCGTTTTGGACTAGGATTATTGTTGAAAATAATTCAATCTTGATGTAACATCTTTGTTTTGCCAATTTACCTAAGGAACTTTATTGTACAGGCATTAATACATCTTTATATATAGGAAAAATTTCCAGTGAGAACTATCCTTATATGAGAATCATGAGAACCAATCTGCCTGACAAAAAACTAATAATTTTTACTAAAAAGATGTTACTTTTAAGCAAAAAGATGTTACTCTTTTTTTATGATACTATTAGGCCAAAAAGTATTTCTTTAAGAAAAGTTTTCTGAAAAAAACATAGAAAAAGGTGTTACTTTTTACATAATCATCATCATCATACCCAGTGTACCCCGCTCATAGACAAACTATGGTTAGGGTCTGGGGAGGGAAGATAGACGAGAGCTCATACCCAAAAAGGAGATTGCGGTCAGAGGGTCTCCCGACTCTAAAGGGTCTTCAAAGAGATATCCGAAAGCCTGAACCTTACACCCACGTTAGCTATCAATAGTTATCAATTAACTAAAGATACACAACAAATAGAACACTTTTTACATAAAAAGGTGTTAATTTTTGTAAAAAAAACGTGTTACTATGTAATATGTTTGTTTTTTGGAAAAAAATATTTTTTTCTGAAAGTAAAACTTTTTTTGCTAAAAAAGTACCAACTTTTTTTAAAACAAAAATAACATTTTTTTGTCCAAAAGTAACACATTTTCTGTAAAAAAGTAACATATTTTTATCAAGAATATTGGTTCTCACAGTTCTCATATAAGTTTGGTTCTCACTTGAACTTGACGACTATATATATATATATATATATATATATGTATATATATATAAGATCAAGTAAGAAGGATTTTTGTTTTGTCACTATATATATAAAAAGGATACTATCTTATCAATTAAGAACATTCTTCAAATTTAATTATAGTATCTTTTTTGTGTAACATAGTGACTTTTACAATTATGTGTTTTTTGGCTCAATCGTAATCTTAGATTTTTTTTTATCTTAGTGAAATCAAGGGTGTAGAGTGCTTCTTACCATTCTCATTTTCAATACCCTTCTCATTGGATCCTTCCCCTATATATATATATATATATATATATATATATATATATATATATATATATATATATATAGGGTCAAGTTCTAATGAGAACCAAGCTTATATGAAAACCGTGGGAACCAATCTACTTGATAAAAACGTGTTACTTTCTACTAAAAATGTGTTACTTCTGGGAAAAAAATGTTACTTTTTTTCTAAAAAACTAATTTTTAGCAAAAAAGTGTTGCTTTTAAACAAAAAATAATACAAACATGTTTTGTTTCCGACAAAAAGCACTTTTTTTTATGTAAAAAGTAATACCTTTTTATGAGTTTTGTTCAAAATTTATTTTCTGAAAGTAATACTTTTTTTGAGGGAAAGTATCATCTTTTTTTTTTCAAAAAAAAAAAAACAAAAGTAACACTTTTTTGTTGGATAGAATGGTTCTCACGGTTCTCATATAAGGATGGTTCTCACTTAATCTTTTATATATATATATATATATATATATATATATATATATATATATATATATATATATATATATATATATATATTTATATATATCATCTTCTTTGTAAATTCAATATTAGTAGGTATGAATGAGATACCTTGTTTTAATAATGAATTTGAAAACTTAAATTGGTGGATTTTGTATAATGTTATGTTGATATTTACCAATGAAGTCTCTTTCTTGCATATGTTACAAACTTGTTGATAAAATGACATGTATCAAATCTTGGTAACATGGTGAGAAAATAGAATTTATTTAAGAAACAATGATTTTAAAGTGGAAAAATAAATAGTATACATTAAGAAGTGGGCTAAATATGGAGCCAATTAGGTATTTGCTTTGTTTGGAATTCAAAGTGCAACAATATGGCCGCATTGTTTTGTATCGGCCGTATCGTAAAGGTTATTAAATTTACCATATCGGCATCACCCACATCGTAAAGGTGTAAAATATCGCATTTAGGCCATTCTTAGCGATATTTTATGGTTTAGGT
The DNA here is from genome assembly GCA_019776075.1 of Amaranthus palmeri. Classification (NCBI taxonomy): domain Eukaryota; kingdom Viridiplantae; phylum Streptophyta; class Magnoliopsida; order Caryophyllales; family Amaranthaceae; genus Amaranthus; species Amaranthus palmeri. Next base: position 33,536 of record JAAKBH010000959.1, read on the forward strand.
GGATATTTACTGCAAAGTTGTATCCGTTATTGCACTTGGGTTTAGATTGAAAGAAATCAAGGGAAAGGAAGGGTCGGAAAATGGGGAAATGGATTTTCCTTTGAATAACAAATAAGGAGGGTAGGGAAATAAAGTGTACAAAATCGGAAGATGATATCCTTCATATTGTGTGATCAAATCTTTCCTACATAGGAGATTTGGAAGGAAAACTTATTTCTCTTCCCTTCCCTCCCCTTTCTTCTCCTTCCTTTCCTTCTTTCTTTATCTAAATATACTCTTCATGTGGATGTGAATCAAAAGTCATATATGTGAAAAACAACTTTCCTTATTATTGATCATTGTACAAGCCCTCTGTCTACAAGGTTCACTTCAAGTAAATTAAAAGAAGCTCCTAAGCCACCTTTTCTTTACCAGATGTATTAGGATTTTAACTTTGGGTGTTGAGCTGAAGATTGGGTATCGGGCTTCCACCTGCCTCAAAAACATTTCATGTTTGCTTTTATGTTCATGGTGAAATAGATACCAACTGTTAAGAACTTTCAGGAAATTGACTATACCAAGGAAGCAGCTAATGCAGAACTGTTTGCTAGCAATTTCAAAAAAATGGATTATGTCAAGGTTCCTACCATTTACTGGGAATACACCACTCCACAGGTTTGACTGCATCGTGTTCTTAGAAGTTTACTTGACGAGCAATTTCGGTGTACTCTATTTTCTATGTTAAGCAATCGTACTTTGTAGGTTTTGACAATGGAGTATGTTCCAGGGATTAAAATAAATAGGATTCAAGCATTAGATCAATTGGGTGTAGATCGTAAAAGGTAACTATTTCTAAAGTCATATTATGAAATTAACTCAATTGAGATATCATCATTGTTGATATTGTCTCTTTCAGGTTAGGTCGATATGCTGTTGAATCTTATCTAGAACAGATACTTTCTCATGGTTTTTTTCATGCTGACCCTGTAAGTTATTGTTCTTTCCCCTAAAGCTTAAACTAGATATTGATAAAGGCTAAGAACAGACATGTGATTTTCTTTCTTTTGACTCCGAGCATGTGATTTTCCCTCTCAGTTTAGATGTCTCTTGAAAGTTGAATCATACTGAGTACCACTAAAGTGCTTGGGTTCATGACAGATTTAAGTACAAGTCACAAATTACCTTGTTGATTATGTTAAATATACGGTTCAGGGAACCTTAGTACCTTGTTGTATATAAACAATGATGAAAAATTCAAACTGCTTCTGATACTTAGTTGGGTGTCCTTAATCTGTTTTTCTGAAGATACACTATTTCTTATCTTCAACATTGTGGTGCTTCTGAGATACTTCATTCCTACAATGCAAATTTACTTTTTGTTGAAGTGCTTTCCCTTCTTTTGGCAGCACCCTGGAAATATTGCTGTTGATGATGTGAATGGTGGAAGACTGATTTTTTATGACTTTGGAATGATGGGAAGGTAATCACTGAGATTTACTATTGACCTACCTCTAAATTTGTGTCCACTAACAAAATAGTTGTTATACCTTGCAGTATCAGTTCAAACATTAGAGAGGGTTTGCTTGAGGCATTTTATGGAATCTATGAGAAGGATCCAGATAAGGTTTTTAAACACATTTTATGGCTAGCGTATTTCTCAAATTTTATATCCAATTATCATACTTTGCAACCATCTTGGCTTGTTTTTGATAATTATAAAGTTCTCCTTGTGTCCAGGTTCTTCAATCTATGATTCAAATGGGAGTTCTAGTTCCTACTGGTGATATGACTGCCGTGAGACGGACTGCAAAATTCTTTCTCAACAGGTAATTCTCATTGGGCATACGTTAGTAAATTATGGTTCTTGTTATTGTGTGCCGTGGCTGTTCTTTTACACTTGTCAGCAAACTTGATGCGGTAGTGACAAAGTTATGTATATGCTTTCACATTAACTTGCCTATGTGCTTGCATTCATTTCTCTGTGATCGAAAACTGAAAGTCACTGATTGAGATGTCTTTTTCTACGTTGCTGATATCATTTTGTGGACAACTATTGTTTAGCTCCATTTCTTGAGGCCATTCTAGAGCTTGAGTCTACTGTTAGTATTTGAGCTACGCTAGACTTCTCTTGATGATTCTTCTTCGTTGTAAATGAATTTTAGTTTGAGGATATGAAATATGTACCTTGACTCTTTTGCTGTTCCGTCACACCTCCTTTTTTCCTTTCGTATTGATATAGTTGTCACTTTGTCCTCACTTTTGTTAGGTAACTTAGCTTAAGTACACAGAACAATTATGGGAGTGCACTTTGTAAATTAAATTTGTTTGCTAGAAGAAAGATTTGAGTCGCTGTGGCCATGCCTTCTTTGTCCTCTCCCCACTGTGTACTTTAAGTAAAACTGTAACAACCCGTCTTTCTAAACACGAAAAGGCTTGTGGAAATAACCTTTAAGATGGTTGTCACCTACGACATGAAATTATCTGGGATTCTTATTCTTCTGATGTTGGAGTTTCTTCATCTACGAAATCGATACAAGAGCCTACTTCTCTGAGTGAATGGTCATTTGACTTGCTTTCTGATTCCATGGATTGGGAATTTGATTGTGAATCAGATTGCAATGTAATTAAAAATAAAGTTGAGTTTCTTTTTATAATAACATTAGGAAGATTTATTTTTAATAACATTCCATGGATTGCTTTCTTCATCTGACATGCTTCTCAGAGTTTCTTCATTTACAGTTTGTGATGATCCAATCTTTTGGCCTTATGGAGTAGATGTTGACTAGGATAATCAAATTCTGGATTCTTTTATTATAAAAACTGCAATGTTATTAATAATAAATCTTCCCAAAAAAATCAAAAAATAAAAGCAGGTACCCGGTGTCCCAACCCGACTTATCCAGGTACCCGAAAACCGGGTACCCGCATTAATTAGGCCGTGACACGGGTCGTTTATAAGGTACCCGACTTTCCGGGTATCCAAAATATCGGGTGCCCACTAATGAACACCCCTACCAACAACCCCCTTTGTGTTTACCCTTCCTCGAAACAATGTTCTCTGCATCTCCATGGTGAAACCCTTCTCCCACTATCAAGAGCCCTTTTCCACCTTTAATATCCTTCCCCGAGTCTTAGTGTGACTTTTTGTTAAAAAAAAAAAACTTTAAACGATTTTTTTTCGTCAAAAGCCTTTTATAAAAACTCTTTTCTTTGTAAGAATGCAAATGAACGTTAAAGTTGCATTAACCGTCAAATTAAGTTTTTTAAAATTTAGGAAAATTTATCATGAATAATACAACGTATCATTTATTTTCCTATATAGTACAAACTTTTGATTAACTATGAATAATCTCTACTAAAGGGGTGTTTTCTTCTAGCATCCAAAATCACTTACGGTCATTTAGCAAAAATAAAAAAAAAATTAAATAAATTTTTATAAAAAACTATCCACCCATCTGACCTCCTCCACTCACCGTGCTATCATCCTAGTCGCCTCCCTCCACAACAACCTCATTATCACACACCATTGGTATAGTTGCCACCCTTCTCGACCACCAACATAGCTGACAAACTCAACAACAGTAACCCAATGCAGCCCACTACACCATCCTCTATTCTTCCTCCTCCATTCTCTCTCGTCAAAAAGGTCCCAATTATTTTCTAAATTCTATGAAGGTTCACTATATGGATTTCCAAAGTCTTGTAAATCTTAGTATTAGATGGTCCCCATATATAAATCCTTTTTATAATGACTGTATTTTGAGACTAGTATGAACTTGAACATGTCATGGCAGTAGATATTCATGAAAAAAGGAACGAAAATAGCTCAGTGATAGTATGTAAAAAAGGCGTAAATCTTGGCTAAAATGCAGATATGGTTGGTATTAATGTTGTTCATAAGTATTTCAATTAAACGGATCAAAGTTATAAGTATTCAAGAGGTTTGTTGCTCTCCAAAACTCATCCAAAGTGTTAACCATATTTATTGACATCCTTTTCTCTTTATATACTTCTTTACAACCCCGTACGAACTTATTTTCCAAGTGAACTAATAAAACTAGATAATCACTAAATATATATTCCCAATAATAAACTCTCATATGCGATGCATTAGAGATACACAAAAAATTTGGTATGTAATATGTAGTTATTTGAAAATATGGAATCAGATGTAATTAATGAAAGTCCTAAAAATAAATTTGTACTATTTATCATACATATATGCTTATTTATAAAGAAGATGAAGTATGTTGCCGTGTTGGTACCTAGTACCTTCTCTTGATAAAAAAGTTTGAAGTGGCATCTGCGTGAGTATGGTAAGATGGTTGTTTCACAAGGAAACTTCTTGACTAGTATAAATTTATATACAGCTTTGAAGAGCGTTTGGCTGCCCAAAAAAGAGAGAGGGAAATGGCAACATCAGAACTTGGTTTCAAAAAGCCACTAAGCAAGGAAGAGAAAACTCAAAAGAAAAGGCAACGCCTAGCTGCTATTGGTAAAGCTCTAATTTAATAAACATCAATATATTTACCTCAGATTTGCCATGTATTGGGGCTTTCTATATTTTTACCTCTCTCATTGGGCCTCATAGATCTTACTTTAGTAACATTTTTCCATGTCATTGTCCTAGACATTTTTCTTAAGCGTACAAATAAGAATTAATAACCTTATGAAATGTACTATTTGGATTGTATGATTGATTTTTAATGAATAGGATTATATACCAGCTATTGTTAGATGATGACCATTTTGGGATATGAATATTCAGGAGAAGATCTATTGGCTATTGCTGCAGATCAACCTTTTAGATTTCCTGCGACATTCACATTTGTTGTCAGAGCATTCTCAGGTAATTGCCTCCTGAATTTACCTCTCATTTCTATTTATGACCCAATTTGACTGACGAATTGGTATTTTTCATTTACCAGTTTTAGATGGAATTGGGAAAGGGCTTGATCCTCGGTTTGATATCACGGAGATTGCGAGACCGTAAGTGCCGACTTAAATTGCTAGACATTTTATGTTTTTAATTTTGATTAATGCAACTTTATTATTCTCTTTCAGGTATGCTCTAGAATTGCTTAAATTTCGTGAAGCTGGCGTTGAAGTTGTTTTAAAGGTAAACTTCTGAAAGAAAACAATACCCTTTCCTAGCTTGTTAAACATCAATAAATTTTGGCAAGCATGCAACATCTACATCAAATTTTCTTTTAATAGGATTTCCAAAAGAGATGGGACAGGCAATCTCAGGCGGTCTACAACTTGTTTAGACAGGCAGATAGAGTTGAGAAGCTGACAGAGATTATTGAACGACTGGTAATTATCTACTTCACTGACCTTGACCTGGAAAACACCAAAACTGTTCCATTTTGTACTAGTCTAACACAGCTTCATATATCTAATAGGAAAAAGGGGATTTGAAGCTTCGTGTTCGAGCTCTTGAGTCTGAAAGATCTTTTCAGCGTGTAGCTACCGTTCAGAAGACAATAGGATGTGTGAGTTTATGTGACTAAATTCATCTTTACGCATAATTTATGTTTAGCAATACACTCTTTTGACGAATAGGAATCATAGACATGAACTCTAATAGCCTAAAGGCAAAAAGTTATATGCTAAACTTACGGAAGTGAATACTGGTATTGCTGTATTTCCCTATCTCCAGTTTGTCTTTCTTGTCATAGTGCAGATTTCTAAGGTATATATGGTTTAGACTTTAGATAGAGTTGGAAAATGTGTCAAGTTGTGTCACTCTCGGGTCAAATTCAGAGGTTGGCGGGTTAAATCCCTTTAACCCAAAACCGACCTATTTACATAGACACGTAAGGAACCTTCGAACCAACCCTATCTGTGTTGGGTTTGGGTTTTTTTTAATCCTTTTGTTACATATAATTGCTTTTTCTAATTTGATGCAAAATGTTTAAAACATAAAAATAATTAATGTGGTAGTTAAGTAACTAATAAAGACTTGTAAATTCATCAATGAACTAAAATCAACAATCAATGAATAATAGTGAACTTAAAAGGAGAAACTTTGAAATAATGCAATTTCATTATATGAATGAGGTTAGCAAGTTTAGTTGGGGTTCAAACTTTCAAACCTTCCCAATCCATTAAAAAATGTGTTGTATTGTCGACCCAATTACTAAAATGGGATGATACTTTTGACCCAACCTATAATTTCGTGTCGGGTTTGGGTCAAGTTGTGCCGTGTCAAATTTTGGCAACTCTAGGTTCGTACAACATTACTAATATCTATAACTTATTTCTTACCTCTACTTTCTTCTAAGTTTTTCAAGCTGCATATTTGAGATTTTGTACCACAAAATTTTGAGCATGAAGATAAGCATATGCATAATTAATAAAAAGAACTTTATTGGCTCATGAATGGACTTGTTGTATTGTTAGATTCCAGTTTAAGCTGCTGTAAAGTGAAATATTGATGACTTTTGTGTTTAAAGTTTTAAACCATTCTTCTCATTGCTATATGCAATAATAAGGAAATATTGTTGCCTTAATTTGATGATTTAACAGGCTGTAGTTGCTGGCACTTTGGTTAATCTAGCCACACTTTTTTACCTCCATTCAATTCGAGTAAGTAATTTGTTGAGTTACTGTTGCATGCCTATTTATGTGAATTTGCAAATTTGACTTACTAGAACTAATATTCATGGTAGGTGCCTGCAATAGTTGCGTATACTCTGTGTGCATTTTTTGGCCTTCAAGCTCTATTTGGTTTTCTTAAGGTCAAAAAGTTGGATCAAAGAGAGAAATTGATTACTGGAACTGCTTGAAAAGGTGGTGAGTGAAATTTTTCGATTTTGGGTTTTGAGCACTTTGTTTTATCTCTATTACTTTAAGGTGATCCGTTGAACACTTATCTTTACATATGTTATTTTACTATGTTATATGTTGTGCAATTTAGTATTAATAGGTTTTTAATCAAACAATCGTTAGACCTGAGCCTAGATTCCCCTACAGTAACGAGGAGAATAGCCAACGACCTTTACTAGAAACTAGACAAAGGACCAGGTTGCATGTTGTGCCTCCAATGCATTCCATATGAGAGGGTATTTTAAGGATTATCTTTGTTATCACATGCTTATTTGCATTTACTACCTTACAGTTCCTAACATGATCATTTTCCCCATGTTGATTATCCGCATTAGGCAACTTTCATGCTTACTACTAAGTTACGATTTCTCGTTCCACTTATTTTGCTACATTTACATCAAAAAGTTCTCACAATGTAAAACAAAATGCAACAAAATGAGTGGGACAGAGCAATACAAGTCAATCTAGGTTGGTTGATGTAAGAGCTTTGTTATAAAGAATCGTCTTTGGAAGGTGGAAATTTGTTCACCTTTTTAGAACTTTATTGACGTCCTAACTCCTAATATAGTATGGTGTTAAACATCTTTCTAGACAAACACTTTTTTTTTTATCTATAAATCACATAGTATGAAAATGCGGTTTTGGCTGTGGTTGTTGTAATTGTCGTTGTGGTTAAGGTTTCGCAATTTTTGTAGCTTATATTTCAATTATGTTGAGCTTAAAAATCCTTACAATACGTCGATATGATGGTCTTGGCAAATATTAAGCACTATGATCTCAAGTAAAACAATATTTCTTTGTAAAGGTTTTCAATGTCACTTGATAAAAATAGCCATTTGAACAAAGTTTGTTTTAAGACTAGCTTCTACACATAGTAATGGGCTTGTACCTGATAGCAGTTGTAGTACGAAACGAAGGCGTAATCAGATGTATGCATTATCATCATATGTTTTTTTTCTTTATTTTATGTCATTCTTTAACGCATATTCTTCATTTCAACATGACTGACAAATTGGAATTGTTGCAAAAATCTTGCAGGTTATTCTTGTGTGCATATACATTTCAATGACCATATCCTGGGTTTCAGCTTGCTACTATGGACATATCACCCTTCTGAATATTGAAAACTGGTTAAGAGAGCAGATTGTATGCTGTGAGGTGCACTAATTTATCAACCTACTTGCTTAAAATTAGGGCTTCATGGAGACATAGGTGAATATTTTCCACATCCAAGAGCTTAGCTTCAATCTGTTAGGTAGTTTCGCTGGATACACAATGTCACACTTGTAGAGGAATCCTCTAATCAACATTGAAGTTTGAAGTCTACTTTGGTTATGGCTCATTTGTACCTGTTCGTTAAATATGTAAAAGGTTGTAGTTTCTCTTACATCCACTACTTGTGTTTTCAAATGATTAAGTAGATTGTAAAATTTTGGCTACTTTTGTGGTTAAGTATATATTTGTATACATTGTAATGATAAATAAACTATCTACACCAATTATATAAGGGATACTTTATTCTTGCTGTTATTAAAATGAAAATGTAACATATCATGGGGTAAGGTTTTAGATTTGTGGATTAAGGTTTAGGGTTTTAGGTTTTAAAGGTTAGGGTTTAGGGTTTAGGGTTTAGGGGTTTAGGGGTTAGGGGTTAGGGTTTAGGGGTTTAGGGGTTTAGGGTTTTGGTTTAGGGTTTGGGGTTAGGGGTTCAGGGTTTAGGGTTTAGAATCAGGGATGGTCATGGGTTCAGGATTCTGTTGGACCCGTTCAGACCAGCCCCTTTTTTTAAAGATTTGAGTCTTATTTTTTGTGACCTATCGGATTTGAGTCGGATCTGGTTCCAAAAAAATATTGGCGGGTCCGGGTTTGGTTCCAATATCCGGATCCTAGACCCATCCCTCGGACCCTTATAAATATTTAATTATTTATTTTAATTTGTCTTCTACGTATGAAATTTGTCTCCAACACTTTTTTTTTCCATATAATCATAATATATATTAATAATATGAAGTATATGCTACTTGCTAAGTGCTAACCCAATTCTTCTTATTTCTTGGACTCGAACTAGTGTTTATAATAAAATATAAGCATATATGGGTAACGCTATGCGAGTTTAGATGTTAAATTAGTATTAAATATTTGTAAAATACGATAATAACTCTCTAACAAATATACGAAAAATATAATGATTTACAAATGTTTCAAATTTGATAAATCAAAGACTTTTTTTAGACCCACAAAGGACCCATTAAAGACCCTATACCAATCAGATTCAGAGGGTCTAGGTCCGGGTCTGAAAATTTTAGACCCTTAGAATTCAAATTCGGGTCTGAATCTCAAAAACTAAAAAGAGTCTGAGTCTAAGTCTAGTTGGACCCGCTCTAAACCCACTTCATGACCATCCCTAATGACATCCAACTTAAAATTTATATTTTCCGTCGCTTTAAACTATTAAAAAAAGGTATTGCTCCGTTAACCAAATACTACCTCCGTTCCATTTTTGTTGCACCATTGGGTTTTGGCACAATATTTAAAGGCTGTTAAATCAGTAAGGTAAAAGTAGGAGTGATGTATGATTGATGGTGATATGTGGGGTAGAAATAAATTTTTTTATTATAAATAGATAGTGGTTGTGACTTATGGGTATATTAAATAATTAATGGAATGATGTATGATTGATGGTGATATGTGGTAGGAATAAAGTAAGGATAAAATAAATAGATTATTTTAGCCAAAAATAATAATGTTGCACGTAATATGAAACTTCCAAAAATAATAAGTGTTACTAAATTAGGCACCCGTATTCGAACAGATTTCAATCAAAACTCAATAGCTTTCAAACACTAACCCATCCTTCTCCTTCGATTTTCGCCCCTTCTCTTTCTCCTGCGTTATTCTCCTTCGAAGTAACTGGTCAGGTATGGTGAAATTTAAATTTTTTTTTTTTTGAAAATTAGCGAAAGTTAGGGCTGGATTTTCCAAAATTAAGGGCTGAATGTTCGAAAATTTAGTGTCTATGTTCGAAAATTCAGGGTTTATGCTCGAAATTTAGGGTTTATGATCGAAATTTTAGGTTTATGTTCGAAATTTAGGGTCTATGTTCGAAAATTTAGGGGTTTTGTTCGAAAATCTAGGGTTTATGCTTTGGATTACTGGTGTGCTGATTCGAAAATTGGTGTGTACTTATGCTGTTCTATTTTCTGTACTTATGCTGTTTGAAATTTAGGGATTATGTTCGAAAATTTTGGTGTGTTAATTCTGTCCTATTGCTACATTTGGTAGGTGGTAATAAAGGGGTAATAGGAATAAAAAACTAGTGTAATTTTGGTTGAAATATCTCTTGACTATCTTGTTGGTCATACTTGTTCAACTTCAATCATCTCATTTTCTTCATAAAATTCATTCCAATGCATTACCATTGGGAGAGATGATATTAGGTGGTAATGGAAATTTATGAACAAAAAATCTTTTTTGAGATCAAAGTTTTATTATCATGGGAATGACATTGAACTTTTGATGAAATTTTACACTATAAATCATTCACATTACCACCATTTAGTACCATTAACGAAACGGCCGTTAGGGTTTATGATAGCATTTTTGAAGTCTTCATTTGTTACTTGGTTGATTATTTGAATTCATTTCTTACTTTTGATTGTTGATGCTTTTGGTACCTGTGACATTTTTTTGTTTTTCCTCCCTATTTTCTTACAAATCCCATTTTAAAATTGCAGAATGTCTAATTATGTGGTCTTACGTGTTAAATGGTTGTGTGTTGAAGTAGACTTGAATGTAGATGATAAGGATAAAGTAATTTTGTTAGATTTGGTAATGGATTGGGAAGATGAGTGCATTAAAACTAACAAGCTTATACCTAAAAATTCCTCATTTGCGTATGTTTGGAAGATGAATCATGTTAAACTGAATTGTGATCAAGACCTTATGACCATGTTTGAGAGGTTCAATGACAATGAAATCATTTTTATTTGGGTTGGTGCACTTGAAGAGGCAAATAGTCTCATGAAATCGGTTAAGAGTCTTAGAGATTTGCAAGCGTCACAGAACACTGTACCACTTTAAACGATTGATATTAATGTTGCTAAATCAATCGTGTCATTTTTGAATGAAAACAAATTATTACAATATTTATGGCCAATAATAAATTAAACGGTTAATTAAACGTTAAATTGGTAAATTAAATGTTAAAATAGGGAATCAAACAAAAGTTGGATGCTACCATGTGGAATTTAACAAGAATTTAACGGAAAATACTACGACAATTAGTTTGTGCATAAACTGGATGCTACCATGTAGAATTTTCTTTAAAAAGTGCCACCACTGTCGTTTCATCAAAACTCAATGTTACCATGGGGAATTTCCATAATAATAATAATAATAATAATAATAATAATAATAATAATAATAATAACCATTACAAAAGGGCATGAAACCCTTGCTTTACCTACCAGCAGTCTCTCCCCATCCCTTCTCTTCTCTCTTCCCTTACTCCTCCACACTAAGACAGCCGAGAGCAGCAGGCGCGCCACCACCGGCCACGTTCGTTTCTCCTCCACAGGCAGCCACCGCAACACGACCTCCTTCTCCCTCCCCCACACACAGTCGACAGCAGCAGCCTTGTTCCCCACCTGGTGCAGTGCCGCTAACTGCTGCTGGCCGGTTTTGGGCCCCTCTTCAGCCAGTTGGGTCCCGTGCCGCCACCACCACGAACCCCACTTGCTTCTTCACCCTCTCAAAAGTCTCACCATTGTAAGCCACCTCTCTTTCCCCTATTTGTTTTCTACTTGTTTATAATTGAAATTGTTATCAAGTTTATGAGTTAGTATTGATTTTTGTATTATTTTCATTGAATCTTGTTAAAATTGTTATGGGCAAGGGTTGAAATTGTGAATTGAACATGAGTTAGGGTTTGTATTGGATTTAGATTGTGTGTGTGTTTGAGGTTCATTTTGGTGGTTTTAGTAGATGTTATTGTGGTTGAAGTGGTTGAGGTTATTGTGGTTGAAGTGGTGATAATAGTAGTTATATGAGTTGGTTGAGGTTATTGTGGTTGAAGTGGTGATAATAGTAGTAGTTGGTAATGGTTTTGGTTGCTAGTTGTAGTTGATAATTGTCGTTATTATCCTTATTAATGGTGACTAATACTAACATTGTTATGGCTAGTTTATCCTGATGGCCGATCAACTTTACGTCTTATTAAGAATGATCAAATTGAGATATCGTTGTTGCAATCATTTGTGATTTTTGTTGTTAAACTTGTTGATTATGATTGTTAGTTGTAAGTTGTTTGTTAATAATAATAGTTAAAATCGTCATTGTTATTGATGTTGATGGCTGTGATAATTTACTTGCTAATTGATTATTATGCATTGATTCGGTAACCGGTAGTAGTTAAATGTGTAATTTTGAGCATAAATTAGTTAGGGTTTGGTTTGGGAATGAAGGTTTTGGTTGATTGTGCTATGTTAGTATGTTGTAGAAGTATTGAAAATGATTGACAACTCGTTGTTTGGGTGGTGTTATCATAGTTATGGTGATAAGCTCATGATTTATAATAGTATGGTTGATGATTATGCTGATGGTGATTGATACTAAATTCTTACTAGCGAGTTTTGATTGTTGTTTATGGTTGTTGTGAATCGCAAGTATTCTTATTGAATTTCGATATTGAAGTTATATTAGTATAGTTATGAGTATAGTGGTAACTTAGTTTTGTGAGCCGCCAAAGTTACTTGTTGTGATATTTTGATTGTTATTCCCTTTAATTATGGAGTGTAGATGATTTTTACCCTTCATAACTTTGGGATTTGTCATTTCTATTATGATTAGTGCTATATTATCGTTGTAAAAATGTAGGCGTAATTATAATCGCCTTTATTGAGTAAATCGTTATAACTCAAATATAGTTAGACTTTAAAGGGATGATCACGCAGAACTTCTATTCCTTAATTGATGGAAAAGCCTATGTTATGAATTTAGTAGGGTTGAATGTGTCATGTGCGTGCTAGAGTAATTGGAAACTTATCTTGAATGGGCAATAGTGGTTACTTCGCCTTTAGTTGGTATGACAAAATAGTTAAGGGAACTTATTAGTTATATTCCTAACTTGTATAGGTTCCCAATTCATAAGAGGAAAATAGAACCTTAGTTGGGTGATTTTTGTGACTTTTTGGTCGTGCAATGACGCTTACAGGTACGTACACGCAGTAATTAACCTTTACACGCATCTTGCATTGTATATTTATCGATATTGAATTGTTTTAAAACATATGTTGTACACTATCTATGAACTATCGTCGAATGATTTATCAAATTGATTGATTATATGATTTTCAAGTTTACTGATAGAGATTGATACTAGTATGCTAAATGCTGATAATGATTTAGAATGAGAATGGTTCCCTTGTTATTGAGATTGATTATTATTTGTTTGAAAGGGAGCGAGTCCCTTATTAATGATATTGTTTATTGTTAGTTTGACTAGTGAATAGTTTCCTTATTGACGAGATTGATTATTCCTTATTTGAATGGGAATGATTCCTTTATTGATGACTTTGACTTACGTTAATTTGGATGGGAATGAGTTTCTTATTGATGGAGTAAGAAAATTGTTGGTTGTAATGGGAATGAGTCCCTTATTATTAAGATATTAGACTTGTTTGGTTATTGTGACTCCACTAGATAGGTACCCCAATGGGTTTAGGTCCCGGAGGTAGGACCATCTGTATATGGTCGCTGTATTGGGGTATGTTCATATTTTGTCATCCTAGCGGTCAGGGAGAACATTATTGACTCACTAAGCGGGTTTTTTTAATACAGTGGAAATTAATATTGATCCTTTAATAGCTACAAGTAAACAAGATACTATGAATGCAGCAATAACCCCAATTTGTCTATTCTTGCTGCCCTGCAAGAGTTAGTAGGCGAACCATTCTCTCTCTTCTGATGTATCTTAGCAATATGATCCTTAATGGTTGAGATCAATTTGGCCAATGACTACTTTATTTTTAGATGTAATGGTGTGTTTGTTTCTATGCATGAAATGGTGTTGTTAATTGTTATAAGTTTGTAGGTTCCATTTACCATTAGAAGAGGGAGATTTACTAGAATATTATGGCTCAATTGCAATTATCAATCAATGAAAAATCTTCCCTTAATAATATCTTTTTGGGTGCTTCATTTTGGTCGTTTTCTTCCATTCTCTGTTAGAAGGTTGTTGTGTTTTGATTGGTACTTATAATTTAGCATAAAACATATTTTGGGCAGATAGTACAATCCAAACCCTTGATTGTAAGAAAAACCCCGAGTAATTCGTCTAGTATGAAATTATGACAGAAAGAAACAATATTTAACAATCGTTATGGTAAAAGAGGGAGTGAGAGTTGTTTACTGAGAAAAAGAAAAGTGATATTGAAGTTACCTGAAGAAAAGATGTGAGGTATAGGAGAGCAAATCGCCATTTCAAATGACAGTTTTGGTTTTGCCTTTTTTTTAACTCATACATAGAAAAACGTCATCTAAAATAACGGTTTCAGTACAAATCAAAAGTAAATCGCTATTTCAAGTGGTGGTTTGCTATTAAATAAAAAGAAAATAAAATAATTTGTGTTTAGTCCTATGTGGACAGTAGGAAGGAAATTAAGTTTTCATTTAGTATAAACTTGGAATATTATGCCACTAATAGATTATAACTGCCTTGCTCTCCTTTTGGTTGATGGTAAGCTCCTTAATTTGTCCGTTTTAAGCTTTTTGAATATGATTAGAATAAATATTTGTCCTCTCTCTATATGAGAGTTGTTCTACCCATTCATTGGGTTGATTCAGCCCATATATTGGGTTTTGATCTCTCTCTTTGTGAGAGTTTGGAGTTATGAAGTTTGGTTTGTAATTGATTTGTTGGTAGAAATTAATGCGATAATGCAGCATACACCAAAATTGCAATTACCTACATCAAATTCAATTCTATCTCAAGAGTACAACAGATTAAAAGACCCCCTCTTGGAAAGCTGTGTCAAATAATGATGTGGAAGAGGATATTCAGAATTGTCAATTCTCATATACAACGACCGTAGTTTTGTTTATATTGAATTGTCTTTGATTAAAGTTGTTATGTACTTGCTAATTTTATCTCTGATGTAGATGTCTTATGAATTTTTATTAATGAATCAGGTATTATAAAAAAAAACTTGAAATATTATTGCTAGATAACAATATTTTGGGAAAATATTCAAATTTAACCCTAAAATTGTAATTTTTTTTGTATCATTAGTGACATCACTTGATATACTTTTTGGATCCTTCCTTGGTTGGAACTTGGAAGTTGAGCCTTGATTGAGATGGCTGAAAGTGTAGCAAATGGAGTTCTCCATAACCCCATGAATCCAAATTCCATCTCTTGTACCCGTTCGTACGCCCAAATTGTTTCGCATTCCTTTATGGTGCAGAAGTCATTCTACACACCCAAACCTCCTATCTTTAGAATTACCTGTAGTTCATCAAGAACCAACAAAAGATTCGTTTATAAAAGGGAAAATTCTGAGGCACAAGAGCTTGTTCGTGTGATTTTGAGAAACTTCACTGATAAGGAGCCCTTAGTATCCACCTTAAACAAATACGTTAGAATATTGAGGACGGAGCATTGTTTTATGCTGTTTGAAGAGCTGGGTAAAACTGATCGGTGGCTTCAGTGTCTCGAGGTTTGGATCATTTCCTTTAATCTTTAATCAGAATAATAAGAATTTTGTTCTATTAATTACAAAATGGAAATACTTTATTTTTAGTTTGTGGTTTTACCACTGATAGTTAATTTATTTTGAATTAATCTCAGGAAAAATTATTGAGAATAATCCCTACTTTTACTTTTTCCTGTGAATAACTCTTACTTTTGATTATTCATAAATAATCCGAACTTTTCACTGTATTTGCTCACAATACCCCTTTCGTAAGTTTGATCGGCTACAGCAAGTCAAATGCTGATTTGAATCTTCAACCAAATAACCTTCTTTTACCATTTAATTACACTTGCAAAAAAACCCCAAATTTATTTCACCCCAAAATTCTTAGGTTCATCACAAAAACCTATAAATTTCCATTTCCTCATCATATCACCCCCAAATTTAAAGAAGGAAGTTTGAATCTGGTTGTTTTTGTTGTTGTTCTTCATAAAAAAAGGTAAGCTTCTATTCTCATGGGAATTTTAGTATTATTATCGGCTTAAATGTGCGAATTTCTGATATACTTGAAATGAAAACATTAATTTATAGGGAGATTGAATTGAGTTTTCTTTCTCCTAAACTTTGGTTTAACAATGGAGAAATGGGGTAAGAAGGGAAAGAAGATAGCAGCAATAAAAAGGAACAGTACATTTGATAATCGACTCTTTCATCTGTTGTAGATGGTCAAATTTACGAAGGGGTGCTGTGAGCAAATATAGTGAAAAGTTCAGATTATTCATGAATAATCAAAAGTATCGGTTATTCACAAGAAAACGTAAAAAGTAGGAATTATTCTTGACAATTTTCCTTAATCTTATGCCTCTTTTGGTGAATGACATTAGAGGTTAGTGATGGAATGGTGAATTTTGATGAAATTTGCTAGGTTGTTCACATGGTAACAATTAATCTTATTCTCAAACATGTATGCAATAGTCTTGATAGTCATTTTTATTTTCTATTAATTTTAGGCGTATGTTATTGTAATAATAGTAATTTGATTGATGTTTAATTATGATTGTTGGATGGGAATCTAGGCCCATGCTTAGGCTTAGGTTATGACTCAAGTCATTTGATTAAAAGCCCTATTTAATATTGGACTGCGTAACATATACCACATAATAATGGTGTCGGAATTGATTAACAATTGTGTGAGGAGGCAATGACATAATAATCAAAGGACAAGCTTGAAAGGGCATCATAAATGTATAATTTTGCATTTATCTTTTCCTCAAATTGGCCTATTGACGGTGTAGCTCAACACTGCTATGTCAAGGTAAACGAGATGGGGAAGAAGGGTTAATGAAAAATGTCTACTTTAATTTGTTTCTTCATTTAAACAGTAACCGATCATGAAGAAAATATGAAAACGCTAACAACTCAACTGATTTGACGCACCCTTATTTTTGTACTATCCAATTATTAAGCTTTAACAGTATATTGCATTCCTAATCAGGTATTTAGATGGATGCAGAAACAAAGGTGGTATATTGCAGACAATGGCGTGTATTCAAAATTGATTTCAGTTATGGGGAAGAAAGGCCAAACTAGGATGGCGATGTGGCTTTTCTCGGAAATGCGCAATAGTGGGTGTCGGCCTGATACTTCTGTTTACAACGCGCTCGTGACAGCACATCTTCATTCTCGTGACAAGTCTATGGCCTTGGACAAAGCTCTTGGATATTTTAATAAGATGAAGGGAATAGAGCGTTGTAAACCAAACATCGTGACATACAATATTCTCTTAAGAGCATTTGCACAAGCACGAAAGGTTAATCAAGTTAATGTGCTTTTTAAGGACCTTGATGAGAGCACAATTTCACCTGACATGTTCACATTCAATGGTGTGATGGATGCATATGGAAAAAATGGAATGATCAGAGAAATGGAAGATGTACTGGGTCGCATGAAAAGCAATCGATGCAAGCCTGATATAATCACTTTTAATCTGCTGATTGACGCCTATGGAAAGAGACAAGAATTTGAAAAGATGGAGCAAGTTTTCAAGAGCTTGGTTCATTCTAAGGAGAAACCAACACTTACCACATTTAATTCAATGATCGTCAATTATGGGAGGGCACGACTTCGGGAGAAAGCAGAGAGTGTTTTTAAGAACATAACCAGTATGGGTTACACTCCTAACTATATTACATATGAGAGTATGATCATAATGTTTGGATTGTGCGGCTCTGTTTCAAGGGCAAGGGACATATTTGATGGAATTGTTGCATCAAAGGAATTAAAAGTATCAACATTAAATGCTATGTTAGATGTTTACTGCACGAATAACCTACTCATGGAAGCAGACATGCTTTTGGGTAGTGCAAAAGATATCGGTGTCCACCCTGAGTTGTCTACGTATAAGCTTCTTTACAAATCCTACACCAAGGGAAATATGAAAGATCTTTTACAGAAGTTATTAAGGCATATGGACCAAGATGGTATTGTCCCTAATAAGAAGTTTTTTTTGGAATCCTTGGGAGCATTTGGATCTTCAACAACTCCTGCCAAATCCAATTCAACAATTGCAGATGTGAGTAGCCAACATACAGCTGCAGTGAGCCAGTGACATATTCATATTAGAGGCCACAATTTATTCTCACAGTACAGTTGGCGGTGCCCAGGAGGCCAGGACAATGTAATTAGAACAGTTGATGCGCACAATGTAGTCAGAGCAGTCATGTTAATTGTAATATAAGAGTACTCGTTTTATGTAACAAACAAATATTAAATGAAATATTTTATCCATAGAACATTTGATCACCTTTGCATATGCTGATGTCTCTTTTTTGTTCTCTCTTCCTCTTGTTTAATTTCTTTGTCCATCATGTGTTGTAAGAGTTATGACATTTGTATGTTATTATTTGTTGCATTTATGCCAATTGTGCAGTGTTTCAGTATGCTGATACCAGCAATTGTGCAATGGTCTAATATTTTGACATTTTTCAGCCATATCTAACTATCTAAGTACATCTAACTGGAAAGGAAGACCAAATATAAATGTCAAAATATTAGTCAAGAAATTGAGTGCCTATTAAGAAGCGTCACAAGCTGAAAAATAAGGGGAAATTTAAGCCAATATTATTGGGATTGCACTATAAGATGCAGGCTGTGTATGAAACAGTTTATGGCTTCAAGATGCTTATCTTGGCTATGTGTTCAATTGTAGAAAATTAATGTCTATCGAGAGACAAGTTTTGTCATGTCATGAGAGCTTGAGGGGGAAACTAGCTATATTGCTTTCATTAATTATTTGGGATTTAGAGACTGCCTTTAAAAAAAAATGGGTTCTTCGAATAATTAGAATAGGTCATTTGCACTTCTGGTTAGATCGGATTTGCCCACCTCTCATCATCAACATACCCAGTGTATCACGCCCATAGAAAACTATGGTCAGGGTCTGGGAAGGGAAGGACGGTGGCAACTCATACACGTAAAGGAGAGCGCGACCAAAGAGCGCGACCAAAGAGCCCCCGACTCGAAAAGAAATAAGATAAGAAAATAAACCAACCAATCATATTTGATATTTATGTACGATTTATATTGAATTAATTGAATAATAATTAATTTGGATTAATTGTATTAATTTTAAATAGCTCAATCTGTGAAAAAATAATAAGGGTTATTCCTTTTTATTATGAAGTATTTTCTTTTTTTTTTTTGAAGAAATGAAGTATTTCTTTGTTACTTCTAATTTGTATTATTTTTCATAGTAATCTCACCATATTTTTTTTGAAATGTAATCTCACTGTATTTTAATCTCATATATTTATTTATTTTATTCTCATTTCTATCATCTATTAGTTTTTTTCAATATTATTGAAGGCAATTTTTTTTTCACTAAATTTTAACCAAGAATGCAATTGGTGTATTTCAAGAGGGACAGTCGGGACAGTCGGGACGATGGAGTTTGCCGCGCGTGGCGGACACTTGGGCGGGATTCCTCGGAAGCTAACTATTTCCGCTGTCGGATCTTTCGCGAAGGTGATGACGACACTTCTCAACAACACAAGCGTTCACAACGGTGAAACCCTCCTTCATCTCGTCCGTTCTCGCCCTCTTGGTGTTCCCCTCCTCACTGTCAGCAATCACATGTCTACGTATGTGTTTCTCTCTCTCCCTGTCTCTCTCATTTATCACTTTTCCAATTGCTGTTGAATTTGTGATATTTGTTGAAAATATTGCACGAAAAACTTAAAGGTCCTTTATTTGAAGCTTATTAATGAATGGTGATTTTTGTTGTTTGATTTTGGAAATACTATGTGAAAGCGTTAGGATTGTTAAGTTGAAATGAAGAATATTATTGGTGTAGAGAAAGATTGCAATAAGGCTTATGTAGTATTTCTGTCAACTTCATTTCAGATTTAAGGTTAGTGGATTAATTTACTCAAGATACTCGATTGATGCTTACTTAGGCAATAGCTCATGGTAATAGGGTTAGACTAGTTGGGTAAGTTTATGGGCATGCTATGTACCTTCTCCACGAAGGTGGAAATTTAAGACTTTTGTGAATTACAACCTCAATGTTTGTTTTCTTATTAGGCCGTGACAATTCGTCACATAATCTCACCGTGGCCCACTCGTGGGGTCACGGGAAACCCGTGGGCTCGGGCCCACAAACCCACGGGTCAAGAGCGTTGACTTGCACATATACTCGATGAGGTTTATTGTTTCCCAAAACCATATGGCTATGGGAAGATTAGTTCACCCACTATATATGCAAGTCAACAACCCACTATTTTATCGATGTGGGATCTTGTCTCACATGTGAAGTATTTTCAACACTCCCCCTCACATGTGAGCCACATCATACCAGGAACCACCTTCGGCTCTGATACCATATTAGGCCGTGACAATTCGTCACATAATCTCACCGTGGCCCACTCGTGGGGTCACGGGAAACCCGTGGGCTCGGGCCCACAAACCCACGGGTCAAGAGCGTTGACTTGCACATATACTCGATGAGGTTTATTGTTTCCCAAAACCATATGGCTATGGGAAGATTAGTTCACCCACTATATATGCAAGTCAACAACCCACTATTTTATGATGTGGGATCTTGTCTCACATGTGAAGTATTTCCAACACTCCCCCTCACATGTGAGCCACATCATACCAGGAACCACCTTCGGCTCTGATACCATATTAGGCCGTGACAATTCGTCACATAATCTCACCGTGGCCCACTCGTGGGGACACGGGACACCCGTGGGCTCGGGCCCACAAACCCACGGGTCAAGAGCGTTGACTTGCACATACACTCGGTGAGGTTCATTATTTCCCAAAACCATATGGCAATAGGAGGATTAGCTCACCAAGTATATATACAAGTCCACAACCCACTTTTTTATCGATGTGGGATCTTGTCTCACATGTGAAGTATTTCCAACATTTCTTGCCAATCACGGCCACTAAAGTATCAAAGTCTACCGCATTCAAGCCAAATCATAGAATTTCAACCACTTAACTTGAAATCACGACTACTGAAATTGAAACCACTTAACCAATCCAAATTAAATTTGCAATTTGGAAATATATTTAAATTGCAAATCGAATTATAAAACCAAAATAATAAATCAAAAAATTAAAAGTTATTGTAGCAAAAGTTGGGATGAAAAAATGAAACTTGAATCATTGATTAAATGCTTATTTTTGCTTGTAAAAGTGCTTTGGTGTCTTTAGTCTTGCCTACTAAAGTGAAAGTAAACGCATATTTCAATTCGATTTGGATTTGGATTTGGATTTGGATTTCGGTCTTTGGTAGGCTCAAACCTAGGTCAAACCTTAATATCTTAGTTTAGAATTTTTCGTTTCAAATCCTAACCAAATAAATTACATTCCTTGTTCGGTTTGGATTGATTTAGCTTATGGTTTTTCTCCAAATAATTTTCACCCCTACTTGAATTATGGTGATGCAACCAACTAATTATGAATTATTAAATTTAATGATTGTAGGCGCGAAAGATTTAAAAAGCAAATATCATAGACCAAACTAGGTCGTTGTAGTATGGTGTTGTTTGGTTCAATCTGGTGATTTAAACGGTCCGCTCTGGTAAAAAAAATTTCCAGACTGAAACTTTTGCTTTGGTTTGAGTATGATTAGTATTAGACCAAACTAAATTGGACCATGTGCACTCTTACTTAAGACTTTAACTTGCTTAATATATTGAGTTTTAACACTTTTCACCATTTACAAAAATCTTGACTAATTGATGTATTTTACTGAACATTTAATAAAAGTTCAATATGATGTTTTTCTCCGATTATTGAATGACATGTTTTAGCGTTGGTTTATTTTAGTTTATGCAGCTGACCCCATATGTAAGAAGTAAGGCTTTGGCATTGTTGTTGATTAAACTTAAACTAAAGTTTGTGCTCCCATATGTTTGTCCCCAAGAAAAGATGTGTTTATGTTAAACATACGTTGTTATTATGGAAAAAGTGAATTATTTCTTGTTATTTGTATTCATGCTCAAAAACTTGTTTGTGTATTTAATAAGAAATATTGATAGTTAAAGATGATGTGATTGTTGTTCTGACAGGTTGGATGATCCACTAATGTGGGGATTCAAGGGTTTTCCTGTAACAAATGCCAAATTGGCAAGATGGGTACTTGCTGCTGAAGATATATGTTTTAAAAACACAGTGATGTCTTATTTTTTTCGACTTGGTATGTAGTTGTTTATGTCTCTTATTTGTTTAATTGCTTATGCATTTAATGTATTATCTGTGTGCACTTCCAATTTGTTATCCATCTTGGTTTTGTGAGGTCTATTTTACTTGTTTTAATACCCGTTTCATTGAAACTGTTCTTGAAGATTTTGATTCTCTAGCAGATTTTCAGTGTTATCTTACTTCTAGATGGGATATATGTTTGATATGAAAGGTAATAATTAGGCCTTTGTGATTTCTGTTATAACTTGATTTCACTTCTCTCCTTAGGATAGTAATCAAAATCGAGGTATTGAATTTGGGTCATCAATTGGCTCATGATAGTCTCATACTCTCATTTCCCCTTCCCTAAGTGCCTTTGTTAAGATCTTGTTAGTAAGGGCTCCCATGTAGCATCAGAGAATGGCAGTCCCTGCCACTTAATGAGGACTTCCCGTTAGAGGTGTTCAACGGGGCGGGTCGACCCAATGGGTCAAGGGTCGGGTCACATTTTAATGGGTCATTTGTGGGTCGGGTCAATAAAGGGGCGGGTCATTAACGGGCCTTTGTGTAAAGGGTCGAGCCGGACCGGGTCGGATAATTATATTAATTGGTTGGAAAAAATATTTTACCACTTTTTTTTATATATTTTTATATGCAATTGTTATATTTATAGTAGAATTGACCTAACGGGTCATAAAGTATAATTAAAAACTATTTTATAAACTTTTTAAAAAGGGTCAAAGTGGGTCGTATGTAAACGGGCTTGACCCGCCCCACCCCGTTTAACATTTGACATGACCCGTCCCGACCCGGCCCATTTAAACTTTGACCCGCCCCGCCCTGACCCAGCCCATTGAATACCTCTACTTCTAGTATATGAGAAGGGTCAAGGGGGTCAGTGCGTATGCCCAGGACATCTTCAGGATCAGTAGTTAACTCCAGTGAAGAAGAAAGTTGAGTGGGAATGGGAGTTGGATAAAAGGCAACCTCATGAGCTCTCTTAAGCTGAGAAATGTGAAACACCGGATGAATGCGACTATTGTAAGGAAGTAACATGCGATAAGCTACAACACCTTCTTTGCCAATGACCTTAAATGGACCATAGTTACGGGCAACTAGTTTGCCTCAAGGGCGACGAGCAATAGATGACTGACGATAAGGCTAGAGCTTCAAAAAGACCAAATCACCAAGCCCAAAAGACTCGGATCTGCGTTTGAGATCAACCCACTGTTTCATGCGATGTTTAGCACGCAAGAAATGAAAACGGAGGTAATCCAAAATAGCATCACACTCCTTCAGCCAAGACTCCAAACTGTCCACCTGTGTCAAGTTGTTACCCATGCGATAGAGGGAGGGAGGAAGGAGGCCGGCCATACACAGCCATGAAAGGGGACATATTAGTGGACATGTGAATGGAAGTGTTGTAGCAAAATTCAGCCCAATGTAACCAGTTAGCCCACACTTTTGGTTGCCCATTGACAAAGCAACGTAAATAAGTCTTGAGGGCTTGATTAACGATCTCCGTCTGGCCATCTGTTTGGGGGTGATATGCCGAACTACGGAGTAGTTGAGTGCCTTGTAAACGAAAATGTACACCAAAATATACTCATTGACACTTTCTCTCGATCGGAGACGATGGATAAGGGAAAATCGTGTAGGCGCACAATTTCCTTGACAAAGAGTAAGGCGACGATGTTAACAGTGAAAGGGTGTTTTAGACTAATAAAATGATCATACTTCGACAAATGGTCAATCACAACCAAAATGGTGTCCCAACCACCGGAGCGAGGCAAGGCTTCCATAAAGTCCATAGTAATGTCCTCCCATATTTAACTGGGCATGGACAAGGGCTGAAGGAAACCTTGGAGCTTTTGGTGGGATGCATCTGCCGCTGACAAATGAGACAAGCACGAATATACTGAGTGATTCGGCGGGCATACCGTCTCTATACCAATCCTCGGCTATGCTCAAATAAGTTTTATGTTCCCCATTATGACCACTCATAGCTGAATCATGGAACTCAAAAAGAAGCTTTGGAATCAAAGTGGAGTTTGAAGGAATTACCAAGCGCCCTTTATACAATAATTGGCCATGGTGAAGGGTAAAACCAACCCCATCTTTCCCTGCCGCAAGACCAGAATGTAGCCGTTGTAAATTGGCGTCTTTGGCTATTTCTTCCTTCAGGACTTGCCAATCAATAGCAGCTGACGTAAGAAGAGGCATGAGCTCAATGAGGGATAAGTTGGGATGACAAGATAGAGTATCAACAGCACTATTTGAGCTGCCAGGTTTGAATTTGACCTCAAAATCATACCCCAATAGTTTATGCACCCATTTCTGATATTCAACACCAGTCACCCGCTGCTCGAGAATGAATTTGAGACTTTGTTGGTCAGTCCACTGTGATGGATCCAATGGGCCCTAAGAAGCTGCTGACATACCAAAGGCGTAAGAAAATTATAAAGGAGTAATGACATCAAAATGGAGCTGCTCAAATCAGTTATTTCAAGTGCCACCTAAGCAAGAAAGGAATATATCTTGTTATAGAATTCTGTTATGCAATTTGTTAGAGAATTCTATTATGCATTATATTTACTCAATACAAGAGTATTCTAGAGCACTCTAGCTATCTCAGTGACTCTATAAATAGTAGAATAAAATACAATGTAATCATCCTTTCATCTTTAATGGAATAGTGGTATCTTGGGAGTAGCTGTGCTATAATTCAGCAACAATCTCTTCTTAGCATCCTTTTTCTTTTCTGTAATTCAAATAGCCTTCCTTAGTTTCTTCTTTCTTTACCCTAGATCATTATAAACTGGTATTAGAGCATCTTTCCATGGGAAATCCCACAAATCAGCAAAGAATTGAGGCGTTAGAACAAGAGTTCGATCTCTTGAAAGAGCTCATCCCTGCTCAAATCCAAACTGAGGTTTCTGCTATGGAGGAACGAATGAGTTTAGGGCAGGAGTCTTTGAAAGAAGCTCTCGCTTCTATGATCAGTGAAAGCCAAAATAAACTTTAAGAAACTCTGAAAAACATGTCAATTTACCAACCGTCATCTTCATCAAACCCACCACAATCCTTACCCATTCCTAATTACTCAGTAACTCCGCCCATAATCAACCCAATTCCCCTACCAAATACCACTCTTCAATACAACCCGCCACAACTTCAAAATTTTCCCCCTCCCATGTCCTTAACCCAAACTACACCAATCCCAAATCACAACATCATCCCAAACGCCTCATTCCTTGACCGCAATTTTGTTCCCACCCACACCAACGTGTCATTGGGTCCGATTATCAGAAATGGGTTGCAAAACTTTTGGGATTTGATTTTGATATCATTCACACTCCAGGGGCTTCCAATTTAGTGGCCGATGCCTTGTCTCGTCGGCCGTCTACCGAGGTTGAATTTGGAGCCTTGCTTAGTTCTCATGGGATTCAATGGGATTCATTACAACAAGAGGTTCTCAAAGACACGCATCTTGCTCGCATCCGTCAAGCAGTGTTAGATCAGTCCTCTCCTCCATTGGGTTTCTCCCTTATCAATGGTCAGTTGTTTTTCAAAGATCGTTTTGTTCTCTCTTCCTCCTCCCCTTTTATTCCCGTCCTCCTTCATGAGTACCATGACTCTCCTTTGGGTGGGCATAATGGGGAGTTGAAGACATACTTACGCATTGCCTCGGAATGGTATTGGTTCGGGATGCGCAAGCAGATACGCCAGTATGTTCGTGAATGTAGTACTTGTCAGCAGCAAAAGCACAGTCATCAGTCCCCTGCTGGATTACTCAATCCTTTACCTATTCCATCTCAAGTGTGGGCTGATATTTCCTTGGATTTTGTTGAAGGATTACCCAAGTCCAATGGCTATGATTCTATTTTGGTGGTCGTGGATCGTTTGACAAAGTATGCTCACTTCCTTCCTCTTCGTCATCCGTTCACCGCCTCCACTGTAGCTACTGTTTTTGTGAAAGATATAGTACGCCTCCATGGGTTCCCTACTACAATCATATCTGATCGTGACCGAGTATTTTTGAGTCATTTTTGGAAAGCCCTCTTCCGGTTACAGCAAACTAAACTCCTCCGCAGTTCCGCCTTCCACCCCCAAACCGATGGTCAAACCGAAATTGTCAACAAAACCCTCGAAACCTACCTCCGTTGTTTCATTAATGGCCGTCCCAAGCAATGGGCATCTTGGATTCCTTGGGCCGAATACTGTTACAACACCTCCCCACATTTCTATATCCTCATGACTCCCTTTCAAGCTCTTTATGGCCGTCCTCCACCTCACCTCATCCGTTCTTTTTCTCCCACCTCTATTGACAGCTTGGATACCCTGTTATTGGAGCGCAATGTCATTCTTGATGAGCTTCAATTTAACATGGCTAGAGCCCAACAAATCATGCGTCATTATGCTAATAAGCATCGTAGGGATGTGTCTTACCAAGTGGGCGATTCTGTCTATCTCAAGCTTCAACCCTGATCCTCTTGCAAAGCCGCCAAGGCTTGGTCAGTCTTGTCTTGCTTCTTATTAATCAAATCCACTGCCACTGCCAACCGCTTGATTTCTTGAACTGAATGTTCCATTTCTGCCTGGCCGTTATGATTTTCCAATGCCATTGAGTACACAACCGCTCTGATACCTATTGAGACACTTCCTGCCTCAAGCACAACAAACACACACGCAAACAAGAACAAAGTCCATATAGTAGAACACACACACAACTTCAAGTGCTGAAAACTCCTTTCCTTTCTTATTTCTTATTGAAATTCTGGACATACTTTAATGAATACAAGATGAGCTTATATAGACAAACACAGATGCCACCTAAGCCTAAAACTTAAAGGCCAAAGCCACCTAAGCAAATATCCAAAAATAGAATACACAAAACATTATTATTAAATCACATATATCTAGTAACCCTTTCACCCCACCCCTCGTTTTCCTCCTTTGATAAGTGTTGAGAGTAGTGTGTAACGTATGTGTTACAAAGGCCTGACAACATGCTGCCCAAATAAAATGGTTACAATATTCTCTTTCTGGAAGGTTTCCGTATTTTGCACCTCATAATAGAATTTAGTTAACACACCCGACTCATCATTCATGTCCCATTTTTCTTGCTCCTTTGATACACCTTCAATCCTTTAGAATACTGTGCTGGTATGACATTACCCTCGACTAGAAGTTGTGTCCTCAAGATGCGAACGAGGAAAGGTAGACACCTTTATCCAAATATAATGATTTCCAGATTTTAGGTCAAGCTTAGTAAAAATCGTTGTCGTCGTTCTTCTCTCCCCCAGACCCTGATCATAGTTTTCAATGAGTGGGATACAATAGGTATAATGATGATTAGTAAAAATCGTTGCACCTCCAAGCTCGTCTAACAATTCATCTATCACAGGAATGGGAAATTTATTGGGTTAGGCTGCTTTGTTTAATGCCCTATGGTCTACGCAATAATGCCATGGGCCATTTTTTTTAACAAGAATTACACGGCTAGAAAAAGGGCTAGTTGCGGTCTGAATTATGCCGGCTTTAAGCATATCCTGGACTAGGGTTTCAACTATGCGTTTTGAACATGGGGATATCAATAAGGTCGTATACTAATAGGGTCAGTTCCCTCTTACAACACAATTCAAATTAATATGTATCTCTTGTATTTTCCAATCAATGGCCACAATACCAAATTTTCCATCCACAGAACCCCTAAAATAACATCCAAACTGCCTAATTCCAATGAGAAAAAATCCTCCACCATGTCAATCTCTTGTATTGATAGTTGCACTTGCTTACAAATGCCTTTTGTTATTATAAAGAAAAGTTAGTTACTTGCTTAAAATTAGTTACAATAGCTGTTAGTTTTGGGAGCTTGTTGTAAAGACTTCTAGAAGCCTTATAAGTAGCTTGTGGTAGCCTCTTTATAGGTATCTTGACTCAATATTCCTTCTTTCTCTGGAAATCTTCAGAGAATGCTATACAGGTCCTGGAGAAGCTCTATTCAGAAAAAGGTTTCTCTTCTGTTGCCTCACTAGATTTAGAGGAACAGTAATGAGTTCTTATGGAACTCCAAGTCTTGAACTTCTGATTTTGTTGTTGATGAAGTTGAATTTCAAGTCAAGGAAAGATTTCTGTGGTACCTTAGGAAACGCTAAGCTGTAAAGATCGACACTGGATTGGTTCTTTGTCATCTTGCTTTTTTGTTGCCTAGGTTGGTGTGTTTTTTTGGCTTGTTGTCAGTAGCTCTGTATGATCTTTTGTTTGATGTTGGGGTGATGGGTATATGTTCTAGGTGCTTATTATTGTTTCTAATGAGTTTTCATTTACATTTTTATTTTGGTTTATGCATGACACTATTGTTGCAGATGAATCAAACATAACTTTGTATGGAACTTTTATTTAGCCTTGATTTTGCACGCATGAAGAGTGTTAGACGATTGTAGCCTTAGCAATTTGATTTATCTAGTATGTAACACACAGGAAAATGCATACCTATCACTAGAGGTGGTGGAATTTATCAGAAACACATGGATGAAGCTCTTGAACGCTTGACCGATGGAGAATGGGTACAATTTTGTTATCTACAACCTTCTTGCATAGCTTTTCATTTAACTCGAACCTTTGAATGTGGTTATTTTGGGATGTTATGATGCAATGCACTTTATATTGTGTATATTTTACTCCCGCAAAAAAATATACGTTCTCCTTTGTTGAGGGCTCGTTTTATGATATTATGATCTTCAAATCTGACTGAAACATGGTTAAATTTAGAAGTGTTGGATTGTGACGCAATGGAAGTAAATAACACTTAAGTGGCCTACTAAAATTCTTGTTTATTCTAGCAAAGTGATTGCATAGCTTTGTATCAAAGTTATGTTTTAGCATGCATGAGTGGGTGTTAGTGTTGTATTGTTCTTGTTATCTACTGATCAATTGATCATGGTTTTTGTCCTCTGCCCAACACTCAAAAGTACTTTTTACAAAAGAAATGTCAAAATTGTTTGGAATTGGCTTTGAATAAATGTTGAAGATACATGAATGTATCTAAATCTATTCGACTCTCGTGGGTGAACCAAAATTGCTGATTATAATTACCACTTATCCTAATCTACGATTACTACTTGGTAAATTTTCTTGATCTTTCCTGTGCAGCTGCACACATTTCCTGAAGGGAAAGTATCTCAACAAGATGTTTCAATTAGAAGATTAAAATGGGGAACTGCTAGTCTTATCGCACGTGCCCCATTGACCCCGATAGTTTTACCGATTGTCCATCATGGTTTCCATAAGGTAAAAGAAGAGATTTTTTTCTCTTTCTCTGTTGCTTTCTTTCTTTCTTTCTTTCTTTCTTTCTTTGGTGTGTATGTAGTAATCGTACAATCCTTTCATCATTCAGGTCATGCCAGAGGATTATTTATTTGGTAGAAGACCAGTAGTTCCACTCATCAACAAGAATGTTAAGATTATTGTTGGTGATCCTATAGAATTTGACCTTCCTAGATTGAGGGAAATGGCATTATCAGAATCTTGTGATGAATCTTCACCTAAGCTTGGATGGCCAAGCCTCAGTCCTTATGGACTAAATGAAGTGGCTCAGAGATTTCTATACTCCATGATATCAGAGAAGATACAAACTGTTATGGAGAACTTGCGTCAAATTGGGAAAACAATTTCAAAGCAATAAGATTAAGATCTTGTCCTTTTTCATGAAGAGAAGGTATTGCTACCACCTTACCATACTTCTATAATCCTATTTGAGATGAAGCCATATTTTTTGTGAAAGTTATACATTTTAAAATTGCATCTTTGACTTTACCTAGTTTGGAATACAGCGGAATCAGCTTTACGTTACAGGATTGTTTTACGAAAAATATCCTTATATGACCATGTGTAAGTTCATTTCAATTTTGATCAACTCACTTCTCAAATGTAGTTAGGTTCAACCTTTGTTCATTGCTTGATGATTTGGAACACCTTTTAAAAAAGCATCTAAATTTGTTGAAATGTCACATGAGATGCACATGTGTAAAGGTAACTGAATTTTCCCACTTCTGCTTTTTGTTCGCTTTTTTATGGGCATTGTGCCTTGTTCTTATTCCCTCCCCTACTTTTGGTAACTGCTGAGAGACCATATACATGCAGACTCTCACTTTAAGTTTTAGACTTTTAATTGGTATCTGGCCATCTTCAAGAGAATACATAACTTATCCTTTAATTTATTATTGTGGTTAGATTAAAAAATTCTCAATTTATATTGTGTTTTTTTTGTAAAATTCATGGGATTTGAACTCATATTTGCTCATCCGTTTCTATAGAAGTCGACTTGCACATCTTGCAGGCAGGTTTTGTTTCTTTGTCATTCAAAAAATTGAATTGTGTTCTTGAATAATTAGGGTTTGTTGGTGCTTTTATTGCCTAAAAATGTTATCACTTTTTGTTGCATATTTAATTGCTTATTAGATAGTTGATGTTCTTGGAAAATTAAGCCCCCTTGTTCTTGTTTTTGATTTACATTGTTTTTCCTCATGTGTTTCGTAGTATTTTGCTTATCATAGAAACTTATCCAATTTTTAAATAGACTTTAGTTCTTAGAAACGGCAGGGGGAATTGCAGATTATGAAATGCTTGTGTGCGTAGGAAAAGATGTATGTAATTTTTTTGGTTTAAGTGGAAGTTTGGTAGTATTGGGTAATTTTATTACTTTAATCTTATTGTATATTTTTAAAGAATGTAGTTTGTGTTAGGATGAAAAAGGGTTGATCAGCGAGTGATGGAGTTGTTGAAGAGTCGATAAGCTGTGAATGGTACAGTTTAGGTTCATGGGGCAATATAGAAGGAAGTGATGATTATGAGACTTTCTTTAGTAAAAAAAGTAGTGAGCCATATCCATACACTTGATTCTTTTCATATTAATTAATGAGTAACAACTTGTTGAAATGGAATAGTCATTGGCATTAGAGGCAAATATGTTGGACTTGTGGACCACCTTAAGTCTTGCTAGAATGAGGATTTGATGTATGACTGCAAGCATTGATGTTCAGAATTTGATTCCGTTGGAGCTTCCGTCTGCGAAGGATGGCTGCATTCTATCATTGTCGGTGCGATGGTTTGTGTGGAAACTGTGGTTCTTTTGTTGCTGATGTCGGCATTTAGTGTGCTGATGTTGCTTTTTTGTTGATGTTGTCACGATTTCTATTGTTTAATTGTTGTCGTTGTTTTCTTGTTGTTGTCTCGGAGTTCCACCACTGCTGTTGTTGCTTTTTTGTTGTTGTATCAGATTGTTGTTGATGCTGCTGTCGTTGTGTTGTGGTTGTTGTATCGTGCTATTTCATTGGTGTTGCTGCTTCTGTTTTTTTAGGATGTTGTCGTTGTTGTTGATGTTTTGATGTTGTCGTGCTGTTTTGTTGCTCCTATCTCGGGTTGTTATTGTCGTTTTTGTCTGTGTTGCTATTTTTTTGTTTCAGTCGAGTGTTGTCGAGTGTTCTTTCTCGGGTTGTAACCAACATGTATACTATATGTGTTCAAAATTGTGCACCAATTCAGCGGGTTGAAGCAAATCTGCATATTGACAAGCTGAACAAAGAGCTTTATAATACTCCCTCCGTCCCATTAGTTTTGTCCACTTTGTTGTGGGCACGCAAAATAAGGAAAAATAGTAGTGGGGTATTTTTAGTGATTATAATAATTGAAAAAGATGATAGTGGGGTATTTTAAGTGAATATAATAATTGAAAAGGTGGTAGTGGGGTATTTTAAGTGAATATAATAATTGAAAAGGTGGTAGGTGGGGTATTATTAAATAATACAAGCTGGGATAGTTGGGGGTATTTAGGTAAAAAGTTTTGCCAAAAAAGGAAAGTGGACAATTAAAGAGGGATTACCCAAAATGGAATAGTGGACAAAACTAATGGGAGGGAGGGAGTAACATATGTCTCTTTAAATGTATCCGTCTCTTTAATGTCTTATAATCGTAAAACAATGATATACGAAGTATATAACACAAAAACTTGCATAAGACCGTCCTATTCTAAGACCACAACTGGGCCGACCCATTGCAAGCGCGTGTTCTACACACGCGCGCCTATTTTCCTCCAGATTTTCATTTTTTTGTTTTTTTTTCGTTTTTTTGGCATTTTTTAATTTGGACCTTAAAGGTATCAATTTTGATCTTAAAAAATCAATTTTAACGTAAAGTAGTACTTAAACATATCAATTAAAGTAAAAATTTCAATTTGAACCTATAAGTGATCAATTGTGGCGTTAAACTGATTAATTTTTACCTAAATTGAATTTGATATCTTTAAGATCAAAATTAATAAATTTAAAATTAAAATTAAAAAATGTTTAGAAAATGAAAAAGAAGAGAGAAAGCATGTAAGAAGCGCAAATTGGGCCGGTCCAACCTTGTCACAATTTGAGACGGTCTCGCCCAAGACTAGCTGAGTATATAATAATTAAAATAATTTTTTTATTTGAATACAGGAATGTGAGCATAGTGTGCACGATATTTTTAATTGATTCAAAATAGCGAGGCGCTCTACACAAAACATTGCGCATCATGGGTCATTTCGTTTTCAAGTGCAAATATTCTATTTCTGAATAGAATTTTTAAAAATTTGTTTGATGTTTTGTAGTATATATATATATATATATATATATATATATATATATATATATATATATATATATATATATATATATATATATATATATATATATATATATATATATATATATATATATATATATATATATATATATATATATATATATATATATATATATATATATATATATATATATATATATATCATCATCATCAACCCACTATCCCGCTCGAAAACAGGGTCTGGGTGAGGGAATGTGACGGACAATCCATACCCGTACTCCCTTGGAAGGGAGTACTAGAGGAAAGCGGTCAATTTTACCCCCAAAGGAGAGAGCCCTGCATAGAGAGGAAAAGGTTAAGGTTAACACTTAACACTGTTGCTTGGATGCCAAATACTACCTGCAGAAGAAATACAAAAGCTAAAACTACGATAGAGAAAGCATGAAAGACCTGAAAAGCAAAAAGAACAAAAAAAAGGGGTAGGAAAAGATAACGACTAGGCGTCAGGGCAAGAATGACAACTATAGGGCGAAAAACTAGTCTGTGATGTGGATCCGGCGTCTCCAACTGTTCCTATCCCTAGTCAGGTCTTCGGAGATGCAGTTCACGCATGTCGTCCTTAATCTGCTCAACCCATGTTTTCTTTGGTCTTCCTCGGCTTCTTTTACCCTCCACAATAAAGGTCTCTATCCTTCTGATAGGAGCCTCTAAAGGCTTTCTTTGCACATGCCTAGGGATGGTCACGGATCCAGGACCCTGTTGGACCCGCCCCAGACCCGCCCCTTTTTTAAGGGTCTGGGTCTTATTTTTTGAGACCCATCGGATCCGGGTCGGATCTGGATCTAAAAATTATTTGGCGGGTCCGGGTCCGGGTCCAATATCCGGACCTTAGACCCGCCCCTTGGACCCTTATAAATATTAAATTGTCCATTTTTATTTGTCTTCTACGCATGAATTATGCCATCAACACTTATTTCTTTTCATATAATCATAATATCATAATATATATAAACAATTGATATGCTACTTGCTAAGTGTTAACCCAATTACCCTTATTATATGGACTCGAACTAGAGTTTATAATTAAATTTAAGCATATATTGGTGACGTTATGCGAGTTTAGATGTTAAATTAATATTAAATATTTGTAAAATACGATAATAACTCTCTTACAAATATACGAAAAATACAATGCCTTACAAATGTTTCAAATTTGACAAATCAAAGAGACTTATTTTAGACCCCTAAGGACCCATTAAGGACCCTAGACCATCAGATTCGGAGGGTCCGGGTCCGGGTCTGAAAATTTTGGACCCTTAGGGTCCGGATCTGAGTTTGGATCTCAAAAAATTAAAAGGGTCCGGGACCGGGTCTGGTTGGACCCGCTCCAGACCCGCCCCATGACCATCCCTACACATGCCCAAACCATCTTAGTCTATTTTCGCGCATCTTAGTATATATATATATATATATATATATATATATATATATATATATATATATATATATATATATTATATATATATATATATATATATATATATATATATATTGAAATATTCTTGATATTCAAATTAAGTGGTTTTTATGCTATTATCCATCAATTTAATAAAAATTTGTGATCAACAAAGCATCACAATTATAGATAATAACATAAAAAGTGTCGCATATTCTAGATAGTGACACTAGTGTGTTCCAAAACTTTAAGTGATGGAAAAAATTGTCGCTAGTAAAAATAAGACTTTGAACTATGAAATAAGTGTAACTGGCAACGCTAAATATTACTGTAAAAAGATGTTTAATATAAAAAAAATTAGTGCAAAATGACAAATAGTGAAGATATAAGCATCTCAAATGTGAATGATGACATAAAAGGTGTCGCAAATAGAAATAAAAAGTGACAATCAGTGTCGCTCCTATTAATTTATGGGCCTTAGGAAAATTGAAAGAAATGATCCTTCCTATCAAGGGTTGAAAATGAACTTAAAACGAGTATTTGGAAAATAACAAATAAGAACCCTATCATACAATTTAATAATTTTGATGTAAATTATAAAAATGACAGTTTAACAGAATATTGCCATGTGTAATTTTTTTATTGGCTGAATGTTTATTAGTAGAGATTTTGCTTTATTTGTTATTTATTGCCTAATATAATTTTGCACATATTAAAGGATGATTGACTATGATTTTAGCAATATAATCAATTTGCACATTTTAAACATGATGGCCATTTATATTTCCTTTTTAAACTGGTTGAGACAAATTTGGCCTGATTGTTTTGTTGACTGATATTTACTGGCTGAGACGAATTTGCACAAATTGATTGATAATTGATAAACACTTGCATTAATTTAAATCATACAAGAAAATTAAACATGTCATCCTATAAAAGTCTCGCTATATGAAAAAATTTCATTGGTTGATGTTTAATTATTCTTGCTTATATTGAGATATAAAAAAAAATTATTGATTAAATTTTATCGGATGCTGTAAATTTACCATTTTTAATCATACAATTTAATAATTTTGATGTAAATTATAAAAATGACAGTTTAACAGAATATTGCCATGTGTAATTTTTTTATTGGCTGAATGTTTATTAGTAGAGATTTTGCTTTATTTGTTATTTATTGCCTAATATAATTTTGCACATATTAAAGGATGATTGACTATGATTTTAGCAATATAATCAATTTGCACATTTTAAACATGATTGCCATTTATATTTCCTTTTTTACTGGTTGAGACAAATTTGGCCTGATTGTTTTTGTTGACTGATATTTACTGGCTGAGACGAATTTGCACAAATTGATTGATAATTGATAAACACTTGCATTAATTTAAATCATACAAGAAAATTAAACATGTCATCCTTATAAAAGTCTCGCTATATGAAAAAATTTCATTGGTTGATGTTTAATTATTCTTGCTTATATTGAGATATAAAAAATAAATTATGATTAAATTTTATCGGATGCTGTAAATTTACCATTTTTAAAATTAAATAATTTAAATACTTTTATAAAACTAACAGGCTACGACATTTTGTTGCATCAAATAATATAAACAACGTCATATATTTTAGCAATTATTATTTCATATTTAATATATAACGTGTTTATTAATTGTTACGTTTCTTTGAAATTATATTTTTATATATTTTCATACTAAGAAATCCGTGCATTGTACGGGGTATTATACTAGTATTTATATAATGTAGATGTGTTATATATACTTCTTAAGAGATGAAAGAAATAACCATAAATTGCATATTTTTAAGAATTTACTTCAGTAAATATAATTTTCAGATATCATGGCTCTTTCCAACTCGGACCCTAGGCAATGGTTACCTTTCTATGATCAGGAACGACTTTGGTGACATTAGAAAGCGTTTTAATTTGTGGGAATTCTGGCGCTTTTTGAAGCGTTAGTAAATAGAGACATTACAATACCGATGCTTTTTTTGAAGTGTCGCTAGTTATATTGCATCGCTTAAAATCATCGCAAAATTAACAAAGTAAAAAAAAAAAGCATTTTAAGTGTGCTTTCGAGACGATTGTAGTCATGAAAATCTTACAAATAAAATAAACAATGCATTTCGGAGGGATAAGGAGGTGCATAATGAGGAAAAAAAATTATTATTAAAAGGATCATTTACCAACAACAGCCTTAAAGTTTAGTCAATTTTCAAATAAAACAGCCTCAAATTTTGTTTTTACCAACAACAAACCTTTAAACTTGGGAAAACCGACATCGAATACAGCCACTTCAACTGGATAACCTGCTAATTGACCGTTAACCATGCATCAATGACCTTTGACTTTCACTTAATTTCATTAATTTAAACCTAATTACCCAATAATCCATAATTAAACCCTTCTTCTCCAACCTCTCTCTAATCCACCTCAATCACCCCCATTCTTCTCTCCCTCTTCTTACCACCCACCCACCACATAGGGAACATTAGTTTAGTAGCATTAAAGGTAAGAAATTGAAATGCCATAGATTTCTTATTTATTGTAATTGGTACTCTTTCTCTCTATACTGATTAATGTTAATTAAAGGTTGGGTTTTAATAGTGGTGAATGGGTGATGGTGTTAGGGAGAGAAAGAGTAGCTTTTAATTGTAGTTGAAGAAGACAATGGTATAGTCAAATATCGAAGAAAGAAGGGTCTTCAATATGGGTGGTTATTAAAAAAAAAGGGTTTTAATGGTGGTGGTGGTGGTGGTGGTGGTGTGATGAAGGGGAGGTAATTGAAGTGATTGTGGTGGGTTAGAGAGACGTTAGGGAAGAAGGGTTTAATTAGGGAAAATTGGGTTATTACTGGCCGTAAGGGACTGGTGGTTGTGAAGTAAATTAAATTTTGATAAAATTATAAGAAACTAACTAATGTATGGTCTATTAGCAAAAAATAACCTTACGTATTTATTTGAAAAACGTTTGTGCAAAAGACTATCATTTAATTGAAAACATTAATTGACAATTAAGTTTGAGGGTTTGACCAATATGAGGGGTTAAGTTATCCATGTGGCAGTATCTCATTGGTTCTCGTATTTTTAAATAATAAAAAATAAAGGAAAATTTACCTAGAATAATCCAAACTATTCATGATTTTCCTACTATAATCCCACCTATCTGTTGAACATTTAGTGTCTAATAATCCTGTTTATAATCACTAAGTACTACTAAAGTAGTGGGACAAATACGTATTAATAAACTAGGTCCGAAAGGCATTGGAAGATAAGACAAAACAAGGGAAAAGGGGAGCCAAGACAGGCCTGATAGCCGACTCGGCGGTCCCCCTTTTAAAGCTAAAGCCGAGTCGGCTTTAGCTACTGAAACAAGGGGTTTTGTCAGAAGGTTTCGCCGAGTCGGCGATCCTTGGGATGGGCTCACCGCCGACTCGGCGATGGAGGCTGGAAATTATATTGTTGCTTTTTCTTCCCGTTTTTAATGGAGTAAATGCCTTGGATTCTTCCTTAATGCTCATTATCTCTGATTTTATGAAGGAGTGTAATGTCATTGATAATGACATTGATTGGTATGATTATGATTGTAATCAATCATAATCTTTATGGTGATTTATGGGCATAGACTCCTCCTTTACTCTTTGAGTATAAATAGAGGTCCTTGGTCTTTGAGATGCTTGCACCTTTTTTCTGAATTTCTCTAAGTCTTTCTCTCATTTGTCTTGTGCTATTCAAGAGAGTAATTAACTCTTGTTGTACATTCCATTGCTCATAATTCCTAAACACATTGTTATTAAGTTATATACCCTAAGTACTAAGGGTATATTGAAGTTGTTTGTATCTCGTTGTGAATTTCCACTCTTAAACCCAAGTACCTTTGTGGGGAAATATCACAAAAGAAAAGTGAACACGCGCCTACAACTTGTATCAAGTTTCCGGGTAACGGTTGTCATTACAA